>JWZT01005556.1:270164-307549 GCA_000827895.1 Thelohanellus kitauei
GTACATTTGGATGAATCTTTTATTCAAAAATATTTTTAATCAACTATTTTTAGGTTTTAGATAAAAAGATGATTTGTCAGTATATTTTTTTTTAACAACAAACAAATTCGACACCAAACACTGCATAATATGTACTATCGAATTTATATATGTTTTTATTATAGATTTCAACTTTCTAAAATATTGCAGCTCTAAGAGCTACGCGTTCAACTATTTACTGAAAACGAATAATCAATATAAATATATTTTAATGTATACACTGTAAATCTTACAGAAAAATCATATATATTGTTTCATCATGTATTTCTGAAAGGTTAATTTTAATTTCAAACAGAATATAAGATAGAGATAAACTAAAGACAAATTCGTTATAAGATTTCGTCTGTTTCATGTAGAACATGATTAAAAAGCGCAATTCATACAATTACATTATTAAAGAATGCGTTAAAAGCTGTATATATCAAAACCCTTAAAAAAAATAATTCGCAATCAGAATTAAAAAAGATGGTATTGTAATTCAAGAAGCGATTATTAAATTTGAGTATAGAATAATGATACCAGAACCGCAGTGACACGCTTAAAATAGAAAATTGTCATAATTTGTTTTGGTGCGAATGGCAGACAAATTAAGTTTCATTTTTACATGTTGATAAGAACTTAAGGCACTATTATGATCATTCTATCAAAATATCTTTTATATGGTTATTGAACGTTCTTTTATTTCTTTCTATTTTATACCTGTGTGTGTCTATGATCATTAAATGGTATAAGTATTTACAATTCCATGATCCTATTAACGATCTTGTATAATCATAATGTATGGCGTGTAATTTTTTAGATTTTGTCAATTTTATAGATTATGCCTTCATATGTTTTTGAAGGTTATGTCAAAATGTTTCAATTAAGCTGTACGAAATTTTTATATACACATTATTAAAAGATTTTAATTGCATATTTTTTTGACAAATCACTTTTCTCAACATTCTCATATACCAAAATCATTTTCTATAATCTGAGTAGAAGGGCCAAGTTTTTATTTGCAAAAGAGAGATATCACTTGGAAAAATCTCATCTGCTAACTAAAAATTAGAAACTTTGAGTATATCATTTCACGATGAGAAATTTATGATTGTAAATCGTAGATATCAGCATTCGAAAAACAATCTTTAATTGTGATCGAATCAAATGTTTTTAGTTGTTACTATCAGTCACAATTTATCAGATAAAACGATCGTTTGATGTAGGACGATTATAAATACTATCCTCCTAAATTTAGATGTAAAATATTACCCTGTAAAGCACCTTAGCAGATTATTCTCAGATATCTACAACGTATTGTATTTGTTTGGATCATTGAACTTACTCGATTTTCCTTTAGAGACTTAAGAATATATATTAAACAAATTTAAAATTTATATGATCAAAAAATTTAGAAATATTTGATAAGAATATTTGGATATCTTGATTGAACTCAAACGACATTTTGATGAAAAAAGAAGTAAATATAGCGCATAAAAAATATTTGTTTTAAAATTTTTATATTGGTATAAATGTTTAATCTTTATGTGAATCTATAATTAAAAACTTATTTGAACAATGTGCTCTGAACTTTGTCTTTCATAAAATAAACGCACTGCAAACACGGATACCCTTTAACATATTGCAACAAACATCTTCAGTATACTAATTTTTCAGTTCACTATGAAGCATGTCAAAAAGAAAATCTGGATCCTAATTATTATTTAAAGTGCTACTTATTGTTTTAAGCATCATTTTATCTATGATATATAACACAGACTGAACTTCTAGATATCGTTCTGTGCATAGAAAATATATATATACCATTAAAAAATCTAAAAATATCCATGACATAAATTTATCGTTTGAATTTAACAAAGAAATGGACTCAATATGCCTCTATATGGTTATGTTAAGTAAGTTAGCTAGGCAATATACATTAACCATTAATCTGCTGGCGGACAATCACAGTCTTGTTGCTATGTTCTAGGTTGACATACATAAATCCCTACTGGCCCTTAGGTGAGCGACTCTTTTGAATTCCTTGTTCAGGCATCGTCACCACAGCTGACTGAAGTTCTGAAGAATAATGGAATTATTTCTTACACTCTGGTTACGCCAACGAATGCCAACTAATATCTCTCGCAGATAATTCAGGGCCTCTCTTATTGCGATCTCCGAGAACCAACTTCTGGGTGCTCCATAATTTGTCCAGGCCTATATGGTTTTTCCATGTGTTGAGCGATTTCTCTTTGTCTAAATTGGCTTCTTACTATTCATGGTGTAAACCATGATAGCGTCGATTATATCGCTCCTCCTCGAACATGAGTATTCCAGACTATAGCTTTATACACATGGAGTGAATAAGCCTTTCATTTAGGGTAACGCCATTGTGGTTGACGATGGGGTATATTCGGTATGTTTCCGGAGCTCTTGAGAATGTTTTATAGTTTATCTGTATATTAAGCTCGAAACCATATTTCGGCCCCACATTTCCTGATTTAATTCTATTTAGTGTATAGTTGAACATTTCTTCGTTTATTATTCAGCTCCATCTGGTGGTGGTTCGTTCAAGGGTTTTTTTCAAGAGTGTAACCATAACTTGTACGCTCAATTCGAGAGGGCATCGCTTGCCCCATAGAGCTTCTAGAGTCCCGGGATGTTGTATGTTAAAAATAATTTCCATGCTGTTTGAGATTTCGGTGATTGTTCGGCTATTAAGCACGTTTTAACTTTCTCAGTTTCATGATATTGATTCCAGATTTCAGCATTCTGTTCAGCATCTGTTATGTAGATCGTGCTTAACATATAATCAATACCATCTTACATGCACCGCTAGAGCAGCTCATGGCTAAAAACATACGGTGTACCGCTGCAGTTTTTCTTTATCGTAAGGGTAGGAAAAACAAATGCGGTCGAAGAGACCTAAAATTAATCAGTGTGTCTAAGTACCCTGAAGACACAAGACCATCAATATACGCAGTGGTATGGTAAATTTATTTCACTCGCTAAAATATGAGGACAATCATCATTTGTAATTGTGCGTATAGGGCTCTCGAAGAGCATGCGTACGTGGGACCTGCCTATCTCCAGAAGGTTGAAATTCTTATCTAGGCTAGTTTAAGACGGCAACTATGCTGAGATTAATATATTATTTCCCCTAAAATTAATGCACTAAAAACAAATAACATTTTTTCAAACAATTATCTATGGGTATACGTAAATGCTAATTTCATAATCAAAAGAATCAATATCGTCATCATGTATGTTGAATACACTTATTATCTCCTATAATCGATTTCCCCACACAGAATGTGAAGAAAATTCTATCTAGGCTTCAGGTCGCTGTAAACTATAGGTGACGAACTGTGGCTCGTGGGGCCATTTGTTGCCATCGAAGAGGTATTGTGCGGCACGGGAATAAATTTTTGAATGGGTGTATTATGCAAGATCGCAATTGTAATCATCGATGATCGTCGTATTTTTCTTTCTCTTATTTTAATATCTTTATGTGACTATAAAATGGTAAAATTATCGAATAGTAAAAAAAGTACAAAATGATGGACTCATAAATATTTATGTAAAATGTCACTGAAATAGCCATGATATTGATTTGTACGCATTCGATCCAAATGGTAAAGAAATTAAACTGCACTCGACATTATGAAACTAAAAACGATGATGTATTTAATAACGAGAATGGCTCTGCTACCGGTGACAAAATAGCCCTAATAAAAGTGTCTAGAAGCCACGGAAAGGTTTATATTATGCAAACGTGAAGATAACCATATGTTTTCCAGATATAGCGATATGGTAGTACATATATTTCTAACGTGTTCGCGTCCAAATATATGGTGATTTAATCAAGGAATACATGCAAGCTCTTTGTGCAAAGTTATGCCCTGACAAGTCTTTGGTTTTCACAAAATTTCTGACTCGAGATCAACTATTCAGCGAAGAGTCTATGTCCTATTAAATGACGTATATTTATAGTTTTCTGAGAGATATTTTTTGAAAGAAGTATTCTTAACATGCTGATCACGAGAGCGTAGAAAACATTGAGACAGCTACAGGGTTGGTCTTTGTTCATGAAGTTAACGAAAGATTCGATAAAAATCAAGAACTAGCTGACATGACCCAAATTGATGGTCGAACGTATGGTGTGGATATATTTTGAGTTGTGATATCTGTTCTGTCAAACATACAAATCCAATGAAAAAGCTTACAAGTATAACTGCGGATTTGGCATAATCAACGGTTGGAATAAAATCGTGGTATATTAGCCATTTTCTCGCCTATTTCCAGGAACTCGGGATTTCATCTGAGAGAATCTGCACATAGCACTCTATTATTCACCAGAAAACTCTCTGAGCTCGAATTTGGAAATTCGATCACGTAAAATATATGTTTTCGAATCGGTTGATTTCATAAGATCCAAAGGATTTAACCATAGATATATAAAATCATTTCTTAAGATATTGAAGCAGAATATCTTGATTTTGAGTATGATATTGATTTCAATTTGTTAAGAAGTGGAATGTTTTTGGAACGATTAGTGGAGTGGAGAGATAAAATTTACATATTTCTTAATAAAAAAGTTCCAGACATCTAAGTATTTTCGAGAGATTGTGACAGATACACTTATTTTTTGACACGCATAGCAGATCATTAGAGTATACAAACCAGCGTCTATGATGAAATGACCACTCTCTATACAATATTTATCATGAAATGCAATCATTAAATCTAAAGATGAGGGGCATGCGCTTATTTGCAGGCTAGGTCTCTGTCATTTTCCAGTCTATTTAAAGTTTCAACAAGAATTTAAATACGACATTTGAAGTTTTTACTGCGATTTTTTAACACTGATGGAAGAATTTCACACGCGATTCGATGCCTTACGAGAGCATAATTATCTATTCAATTTAATCCCGTATATGTTTGGATGCCAAGCGAAGTCTGTTCCTGATACGTGCCAATTAGAGTTGAATGATCGTCATTGATCAACTCAATCGAAGTCAATATAAAAAAACATTATATGTTCAAAATTTCTAATGAAGTCTATACTCGAATACATAGAGACATATCAAAACATCGCTTGCAATAATTTGTCCGTATTTTTAAAAAGTACCTCTGTGGGCAATCATTTTCGATAATGAACTTAAATTAATGTAAATCAAAATCTAATTTGTACGTACAATAATCAATTTTCTAAAGTGAAGCTAGTAACGACAAGTATTGAACCCAATATCGTAAAAGTCATAGAAAACATTCACGTAACCTTTTTCACAGAAATTAAGGATTAATTAGAGATAAAAAAAAATACTTTGTATCACTAGTTAAAATTATATATAGTTTACACATGCGCACGATATGCGGCTTGGTAAAAAATATATTTACAAGATTCAGCTAGCGATGAAAAAGGTTTTGTAATCTCTGCTTTTTACGAATCATCGATGTGTTCACGTCGCTGTATTAATCGACAAACTACAATCACAATTGTTTAGAATAACTGTCAATAAAAATGCGTTAATGACTTAATTAAATACCATTTAAAATAGAAATAATGGAGTTCATTCAAAATTAAATCGATGATTTGAAGTCTAGTTTTCAGAAAATCTCAAAAGCATTAAAAATAATGCCTTTTTATTGAAATTGGTGCTTATATAATCATAAAATACAATAAAAACGCCGTTATAATCGCATCCAGCACTATAAAAGAACGATAATGATTTTACAGGTACATCTAAGGTTTAAACAAAGATGGGTATGCAATTCCATATATGTATATTATTTGTGTCATTTGTAGTCATGGTCGTAATTTTTTTATGATAATCTTGTTCCAATGAAGTAATTAGATACACAGAATGGAGTTAAATGTGTACTTAAGAGTTCATTCCTAACTCTGACACTTTTAATCATATTTGGAATTCAAGAAAAACGAATTATCATGCAAAATATTTTAATGTTCATAAAATATTCTTTTTAATGTATATGACGCAAAACGTTTTCATTTAATGATCCATCTGGTTCAATTTTCTTGTGATATTTGCCTTGATGTAGCCGAATGGCTCATTGAGGCATTCGTAATATAAATATTGTCATAAGAATCTTTTATTGTCATCCATCGTAAACGATAGTAAACCTGGATTTAATAGTGTCAAATGATATGCCAATAAAAAATTTACTGACAGATTGATACTTTAATTTTTGAGAGTACAAAGTTGAACAATTACAATCCTATATATTCAAACAAAATATTTTTGGTGAATTTTATATTGTTTTTTTGAGCTACTTAATAATCGTAGTCAGCAACTTAATAATCATTTTATACCACTAATACTCCCTGCAAGCAACTTAACAATCTTTACAAGAAACCTAATAATGCATGCATGCAAATTAAAAATCATAATAAGAAACTTTGTAATCCTTGAAAGCAACTAAATAATATATGCAAGAAAACTAATAATGCTAGCAAGAACGTTAACAATCCATTCAAATCACTTAATAATCCATACAAGCAAATTAATAATCGTAGCAAGCAACTTAATATTCTTTGCAAGAACCGTAATAATCCTTGCAAGCAAATTTATTGTAGAAAGTAACTAAATAACCCTTTCAAACACTCCATAATCTCGGCAAGCCACTCAATAATCTTTGATGGAAACATGATAATCTCTGCAAGCAAATTAAAAATCGTAGCAAGCAACGTCATGTTCCTTCCAAGTCAATTAATAATTATTACAACAAACCTAAATGTAATAGATGTAAACTTAAAAGTGGTTTGAAGCCACTTAAATATCCTAGAAAGCAATTGAAAAATCCTTGCAAACAGCTTAATAATCATTGCAAGCAAATCACTTTTCTTTGCAGAAACCGAACAATCTTTATAAGCAATTTTATCAGCCTTGCAGTCCAGTCCATAATCCATACAAGCAACTCAATAATATTTTTAAGAAAACTAATAATCTCTGCAAGCAAATTAATAATCGTAGCAAGATAAGTAATAATACTTTCATGCAACTTAATAATCATTACAAGAAAAGCTTAAAATTCTTTGCAAAAAACTTAATAGTCCTTTACAGAAACATAATAACCCTAAGCAGCAAATACATAATCCATGTAATCAACTTAATAATCGTAAGCAGAAACTTAATAATCCCTGCATACAATGAAATAAATGTAATCCCAAAACAAAAATGTCTTCTATAAATAGTAAATAAAGCCTTTATTTAGTTATCCAATGAATTTATATCTGTTGAAATTTTATCAACTTCATACGAAACACATAACGTAATATTTATTTTTGCAAAACACTAATTAATGTTTTAGAAACAAATGAATTAATTGATCATCAAGCCTAATACTTAGTAGCTATCTTTCTTGCTTTCTATATGTTTAATATTAACAAAATTCATTCATCTACCTTTTTTTAGTACAAACTCTCAATAAAAGTAGATTCTTCGATGGCAATATTAAAACGTTTCGCTACTGAGCAAACCACAAAATGTTGAACAACGGCGTACCGGAGTCATTCTCGGTTATCAATTTTTACTTTGGTTTCTCAAATATTATTTGATGTTTTTCAAAAACTAAATCTGACGTTGTGTTATGGCTGAAATTGATAAAATTTAAATGAATTACAATATTCAACTGCCGACAGTTGAAAGGCTAAATATTCAATAAATTAACATAATTTTTGATTTGTATCAACTTTTTAGGTTGCTTCCTATAATTATTGAAATTTTGATAGAATTATGATTTTGTTTGAAAGGAATATTAAGTTAATTTCATAGATAATAAAGTACCTCAAAAAAACATATAAAATAAGAAACATTGACAGCAAAGCGTTTGATCGAGATGCAGCTAATTTTCGAATATTCCAGAGTTGTAACATTTTAAAAACTTATATTGATTAATTAAACAAGACCATATCAAATTGTCACATGGTCTCAAGGTATTTTTTATATAAAATATTCTGAAACATCATTTAACAAACATTATCCATCTGATATAAATATGGAGCCTGTTGTAGTCCTTCCCACTGACCTGAAGCGAAAATACACGTTTGGATAATATTATCGCTCAATGAGTGCGACTCGGTAAGATTCTATAAAACTGGAGGAAATATGCGATATCTTGTACAAAAATCAATTTCGTTCAAACAGATGACCATCTGGGCATGGCAACAAAGGTTTGATTTCTACAGAAAGAGATACAGTTCTTTCTTCGAGTAATTGTCTTCGACTTGAAGAAACACTACTTCAAGGTATGAGCTATCTATTAACAGAAAACCAGATGCATGATATATCCATTTCAAAAGTATTTCAAGATAAAATAAACAAATACCTGAATTTCGGACTCTTCGCTATATTCGGATAAACTATTCATGACTGAGCTTCCACAATTCTGGAGATGTTTAGCTTGAGATATTGAAAGCCGTGTGATCTCATCACTGAAAAAAATCTCTACACAACTGACCTACATTTTGTATTCAAATCGAAGAGATATTCCTACTCAAATGCTAGAAAAAATAAGAATGCAAATAGTCAATAAGGAGTACACAAACCATGATATGGTTTCTTAACGCGCTGAATAACTTTTGAAAATCGACCATGACTGTAGATACTAAAGCGACAAAAATAATTTTTGTCAGACAAAAAGCACTTCCAGTATGCCTGTATAAGTTTTTCATATCGGTTATAGGATAAGGAGGAATGATGCTTCTAGCGCATAACGTGATGATCAAGTCTACAAAATGTCACTTATCACGTTAATTTTCTGACATTACGTATATCAGCGCCAAAATAGCCATTAACAACATTATGGTATTCATACAACTTTTGTTATTCGCC
This sequence comes from Thelohanellus kitauei, assembly GCA_000827895.1. Classification (NCBI taxonomy): domain Eukaryota; kingdom Metazoa; phylum Cnidaria; class Myxozoa; order Bivalvulida; family Myxobolidae; genus Thelohanellus; species Thelohanellus kitauei. The sequence goes on from JWZT01005556.1 coordinate 279,038, forward strand.
GAGGGTGGAATTTCATGAAGCTGCTTCTTATCGATATAGGACCTTTAGTTAACGTCATCCTTTCCATATGCAGAGATAAGGAGCCCTGCCAAACAGACCAGCTTTATAGTCGTATATGCCAATCCAATGTGTGCAGACTTAAAATCCAACCTGTGAATTTCAATTCGCATTTTCTATTGGGCTTTAACGACTGCAGACTTACACAACCGCTAATAGGGAGCAGATATTCTTCGCTCTAACAATCTCCTGTTTACCTGAAACGTAAAAATATCCCATGGATTCTGAGTCTTACCTTTGTATTAAACGCGGACAGACAACTTGGATTACTTCCAAGCTGGCTTCTCTTGCAAAATCAGATAACTGCTTTAATATTCTGTATATCTAATACCAAAATCCTTTGATTTAAATCTTTCATTACGGATCATCAAACTTGGTTTTAAATATCTCATTTTTACATAAAGCCGATCAGTCTATAGTCGCCATACTGGTCTTTCTCGTGGCAAGATCGATTTTTCCAACTTAGAATAACTTAAGATGTTTGAGATGCTGATAATTAGGCACTCAAAAAGGTTCACAGGCCTCTTTCATTAAAATTTTTCACATTCATTTCGATATTGGAGACCAGTGGCCCATTAATGACGATTGAATATAGCAATTATTCAATACCGTAATCCCACAACACATAATAGATGTTTCTTCCTGATTACCCGAATTCACGTTTGTTTCAAAGATTGTATTGGTGCAGAGTTTTCATTAAATCTCTCACTATAAATATCATGTTGATATGACCACGGTTATAACTTTTTTTAAATCATCTTGAATTTCTATTTGTGCCTCTAGATCTGAAAAGAGCGACACAGGCATTTCAGCGGATTAAGCGACAAAATCGGTAGGAACTGAAATTCATTCTTATTTACATGTATTGTATCCTGGTATTAAGTAAAACCGTCGAGGTCAGACGCAACCAATTAGAGATAAAATTACCAGCGTTTCAAACTACTTGGCATCATCATATCAACCAATAATCGTATATACAGAATTCATTAAATTTTCTAAAACACTTTATTTCTTTCTAAGAAATTCTAAAACAGTTGAAATGTTCAAGAAATTTTAATTCCAAAGTATTTTATGATTAAACACTAAACGAATTAATGAAAATTGTTAATATTTATCGCATACATCTTCCTGTTCTCGCCAATACCATAATTTCGCTTTGTATTGATCTCTTGCAAAGATACAAGAACTTTAATGGTCGTCAGAAATGTTTTATACATTCATTAAGAGCCGAAATACAGTGAATTATGCAAAGAATTGGAATTACTCACATACTGACGCCCATAAAGTTTGGACCATATATAGACCTCGGAAACCGTTTATGGCGTTGTTTTGTATCAACTGCATAGTGATAAATGGAACATGTTTGGTTTGCTTAGTGAAAAATTGAAAATACCTAAATAGATATAGCGAGTTTGACAGTCAGCTTCTCACCATATATCCATGTTAAAGGCATTTTGGGTGCGATGTTGAACGGATTTTTTTTTATTTTACAGAAAAAACCCACTTACCGTTGCATTTCAAAGCTTCATATTCGTGAAGGAAACGCCAAAAAAAGCACTTGTCAGTGATATCCGAGTTTACTACCTCAGTTGACACATACATCATGAAAGGAGAAAGTTGTAGCTGATGTCATTTTCGGTCGAAAAGTTACATCACCAGACACAAACAGGCAAGGCATAGACTATGAAGATGAGGTAAAAGCTTAATGCACTGAATAAAAGTTTTCGATTTAGCAACCGAAACCAATCTGGTCTGATTCAAGAAGAGATTCGATGTGTAAATCGTAGTTCAAAACTTTTATGCGATACTTCGCATTGCCACCATCCTTCAGTTGTGCCTGGGTTTTAACGCCATGATGTTTTTGAATCATTTAATGCTCTATCATAGCTGCATCTAAGACTCACAAAATATAAATACGAAACATATTTGTATGAGAATATCTCCCAAACGATGTTTCAAAATGAGCAATATCATTATTTTCTTGTCTAACTGATAAAGTTTTTGAGCACACAAGGCTGTCTGCATTTGAATCGGTTCATAGAGATATATGACATAAAAAATCCATGTATCGAGCCAGCTTGCTACCGGAATCTACCTCTGTATATATCCTTTCGTCACATATTAATAATCAATTCAGATAACTGGAGCTAGAGCCAAAGCGAAGTTTCATTCGAAGCGCCTCTGATAGAGTATGCCGCTGATCTGAGGGAGGGCGTCGTGGTGATATTCCAATATTAATGGCTCATTAATAAGTACTCAATTTTATTCTAGATCATCATGTGCTTTCTACAGAAACCTAACGGTAAGCTTTCGACGCATTTCTCAAATTCTAAGGTGCAGCGCTGATAGAAACCCTGCTTCACTCCATGATTAGAAACCTGATGTAAAGTTTGGTAGGAATTTGGAAGCGCTCATTGCCAATAAGGTGAACGAATAACTATCGCCAACACACCGTCGGCGCACATCTGCGATACCGGTCAACGCGCCGATGAGACACATGAAGAACCACGAGGATCTCCATACAGGTGAATCTTCTTTACGTATGCCATATAGGCCTTCCAAAAGCTCTAAGGTATAGCGAATGACTTTTACCTGATGAGTAAGACAAGCTAACTTTCGTTCTAGCGCTCCTAGTAGTAATCAATCAGCAATCGCATTACTCGATGTCAGCTTTGAATACGAAGCCTTCATTGCAGTAGCTTAGCTGATGATCCAAGTTTCTGGATCCGTCTAGGCATGAGAACTCAGAAAGCCGCAGCAGAAGCGCCAGTCGAGTCGTTCTCTGAGTAAGAGGCACGTCATCTTTTCCAGATCCACGATCGTCGAAATGGCTCGTGCGAATATTGACAGACTTTTGGGATATCGCATCGGTCGAACGCTGGCTCAAAACACGCGAGGTTCTGGCGAGATGCAATTCCACGAAGACGGTCGTTATCTTCAGGGGACTCGTTCACGAAATTTTTAGCACTGAGATACTCCAGTATCTAAGGTTGATGCTAGCCTGGTGGCTGAAAATCATAGAATCTAAACTTGCTCATGAGAAAACATTTCGATGCAGAAAGATTCAATTGTTTTCTTCAAGAGAGATATGAAAAGTTACATTTCTCAGCTCTGTCGCCTGATCATTACATCAAGCCCTCTGCAAAATTTCTTCGGAATACTCTGCATTCGTTTTCTATGGGCTAATAGTCTCAGGCGATGCCACACTTGAGAAACATCTCCCCTCTAAGTGGAGATACCTCCGAATTTAAAACTTGGGTGATGAAGCCTGCGAGCTCTGTGATATAGTCATATTCACTACTCCTCGTAGCCAGAAAGCAGTTAGACTGGACGTCGCTATTTTTCATATTGGATCCAGTTATTCTTTCTACAGATGTGACGGATTTTCTGAGCAAGTGATGGGGCTTACATTCAGAGGTTCACGAATCGACTAAAAGTGCCCCTCGTCTCCCTATTCAGAGAGATAACGGCGTTGGTTCCTGAAACCAATATGATTGACAGGATAAAGGACTTTAGACCAATCATTGACCTGTAGTTGACATACAAAATCGTATACACATTAAGGGTGGTATTGGTGGGAGCCACAAAAATGGATAATGGCATTGTTCCTGGAAACATTTCATGCAGCCAATAAGGCTTCCTCTTCTCCATTCTGTAGTTCTGCAATTCAGATTCAGATAGTGCGAAGAAGATAATCATTGCTCTATTCCTCAGCGAGTTCTCTCTAACGAGAGGATACTCGATTAACGTCTATTCCTCCATGCGAACCCTGTTGATCTTGGGCCTATTGACCTGTCTTCTATACATCACAAGAACTAATGGAACATTTTTGCTGCTCCAGTTGTACGATGACTTTTTAGCTCACAGATTGAAGCTTCTGTAGTCATCGAGCTCATACGCACGAAACCGATACAACTTCGTACAGCGAGTTAAAGTTGAATTGCAAGTCTAGACACAAAAATCCTGGAGGTGATACACTTGAGATTCTCTGGCACGCACGGCCCTATGCTGTATAGCTGCAATATGCGTCGGCTATCTGCCTGAAGCGTGACGCAAGCTCTCGTTAATAACAATGGTTTGCAGTCATGGAATAGTACATGTTGGACTGGCTGAGAACCAATATCATGTCCCCACGACCATGATTGTTGTCTTCGAGACGCAGAACAATTAGGTATCTATTTATGCTGTGAGGCATATTAGGGACCCTAGGCGCCAGGGATATGCAGACACTTTAGCAACAACCTGCAGCGCCCCTATCACGATCTTGGTCATTGCCTCCCTATACCCCTCTTCACATTCAAGGATCGTGTAGATCGACATGGTGTATTTTTCACCCACTTGTCTCGTGAAGAGTACTTGAATTGTGTAAAATATGTGTACACGGTAATGCCGACGTCGATAGCTTTCATCACCACTAATACACCAGAAATCTTGATTATCTCTCTGGAAAAGAGATCGATCAATATATTAGAATTCGTGGTCATCCTAGACACATTCGAATTTGATATCAGGAACAGCTATATCAAAAGACATTTGTCACTGGCATGTCAAAGATAGGCAGATTAAGCATCGAGATGATGAGTGCGTCTGGTGCTAGAGAGATCCAATCTGCATATAGAAAGTAGATTAGACATCTGTAGCGATATCAGCTCATGATGTAATACTCTCGAAACCCACTGAGGATATGGTGGCATCCCCTTGAGCATCTTTGATCATTGTAGTTCCTTCTAGATGTCCCATGGACTGCAACTAATCATGAAGATCGAAGAGTGCCAACAAATGCCAAGATGAAAAGCAGACGATGAACCACCATTATCGATCACTTCTCTAGGGGTTTTTGAAGGCGAACTAAGGAATGGCCTATTTCTGACATAAGACCTTCCGACAGCGTAGAGATTACTCTTCACTGTTTGTAGAAGGGCATCTAGAAGCACAATATACTGGGAATTGGACACTTTCTACTAGAAGAAGTCTAGCAGAATCTTCTTATGACTTAAACGTGTTTTTTTTTAATATAATTTTCCTTTTAATACATATCGAAGCCATTTTCGCATAAATTAAAATGTATCGACGATGATTTGATTTATTCATATAGGCATTGTTGGACCATTGACTAATTATTGCTTTTACACTCATCTGTTTACAATTATTTATCGATTTTTACGATGACTTGAAACAATACCACTTAAGGATACAGAAAACATATACTGCTCGACTGCTAATATTTCAAACTGAATTTCAGAATTCGGTTCACCATCAGATATATCATCAAGCAGGTAAACTAGGACCTCCATGAAAATACAGACATGTATGTTTCCACTTTTGGGATCAAAGATTCATAATACAAATGCTAATAATCATCACCCTATAAGACAAGTTTTACGGTTACATCGACACTTTGAATCACCATTGAAGGCTCGTAAAATTCCGGCCAATATAACCATGGAAGACCGACCGGTTTTTCTTGCTATACAATCGGCCGTTAAAATTGAATTATGAACATTATATGTAGAACTCGTTGAGCGAGCTAAGCACCAATTCTTACAAGTCGACATGATATTAAACGCACCGCTTATGTTCATATTTGATCTTAACTTTTGCCATTATGTTTTCGATCGACGTTATCAAAGATAATTGCAACTACCAAGATGTTGCGATGGCCATTATATCGTTGAGGCAAGCCCAAGTCATTGTTAACGTGATGTAGTTGGACATATACAAATGATCTCAATTGATATGGTAAAGCAAACACACTGATGTGTATGAACAAATTTTAATCAATAAACCTCAGAAAAGAGGATCGCTATCAGATTCTTAGGACGTGGATATCCTGTGTCGTCCCCTTGTGGCTAGACTTGAAGCGATAACATACGTTTAGCTTATCTTAGAGCTAAGCGTCACCATTTTAACCAAGAAACTCATTCTCAACTATTGAATGCAATTGTACTGTTTAATCGCAAATTTAAACAATATTTAAGTGTTATAGGTTTATTTACGATATCAACAACTTAATCATCTATTTCGTAAACGTTAGGGAATATATCCAAACCATTTTGCTCTTGATGTACTCAAAATAAATATAATATATTTATAGGCGTTATAATAGCAAAATTTTCAACATATTTCAGCAATTATAGATCGATAATTACTATCTCATGATACAGATTGTTTATTAAGAGTATCAGCTTTTTGGTCGTGCTCTTAGGTACATTAAGCTCAGAAATGTTATTTATCAAAACTATAGAAGTCATTAACTTCAGAATCGAAATAATCATTTTAAATTATATTTATAACAAAAGTTAGTAAACTCAATTAATATTCATGCCACAAATACTAAAAATAAATTAATATTTATAATGTTAATTAGAACTTAGTAAATACATAATTAATTTGTATTTAATCATAAAGATACAAATTGATGAAGTGAGGATTTTAAATTATTCAAAATGGATAATAGACACACTTCTCATATACATTTAGAGTGTTGAAACTTCTAATATACATTCTTATTCAAAATTTTTGAATCTACAAAAATGGGTTCGGATTAATTTTTGAATGAATGCGCATCTACAGATAAATTCGCTCAGATTTTTGGCACGGTTAATTCGTTTTATAAATTTGTTAACGACGAAAAAAGGATGTTATAAACTAGATTTAATAGAGATTTATGTATAAAAAATTATAATGTTAGGATAATATATCTTAAAGTATGTATTTAAAAATACACAAAAACCACTTTTTGTTGAGAAGAAACATTCACATTTTATAAACCATCCATGAAATCAGGATATAGTTTATAAAACGATAAAAAAAGTACGAACGATGCGTGCTGTTGCATCATTGTTTCTCGAGTTTACTTCTAAATGTCTAAATGTATATCTTATTATCTGAAACTATTTGATGATAAATTCATTTACTGTTAGATAAACATATAACATATTTCATCGAATGAGGGGAATGAGATATTTGAACTGATGTAGTGCTCGACAGGTTGTATAAAATAAGCTTTGAGAATTTAGCTTGATCATTCTTTCCAAAAATTTATTTAAATTCAATAAAAGAAAGTATTTCTTGACATTTCGATAAAATTCATACATTCGGAAAGTCAAAAAAACTAAATGAATGAAATTATAAGTAAACAAAATATACATTGTTAGTATATTTTTCACGATTATGTGCTTACTGAAGATTTCGCCGTATGACTAATATTTACAGTAATAACAAGTGACGATTCATAGATATTAGATTTGTTAAACATTTCTCATCAATCAGTGATACATTTTAATGTTATAATATCTTGTTAAAATGTATTAAAAATAATACTTATTAAATAAAATTCTATATATACTTTTAGTACAATCGGATTACATTTTTATAACATTTTGGAGTTTTGATAGAGTTAGTTTGCCAAATATTCAATTAATTTTATTTTTTTAATAAAAAATTAGTTTGGCTTTTTAAATCAATGTTATTGAATGCAAATACTGTGGTTAACAAATAACAAAATGTTTTATTAGTATTTAAACAAGATTAAAAAAATCTAATAATAGTTTTATAATTGAAATAGAATTTAGGTAGATATTTTGTATAACATTATATATTCGGTAAAATTGATATATACTTTTTTTATGTTGTTTATTATATTGACAGATGTATAAATGTTATATTTTATATGAAAATTTATATGTAATATGTTTTTGAAATGATTTTCATTCATAATTATGCCGCTTGCCGTGCTAAAACTCCTTCACGGTAATTCAAAAATTCACCTCTAAAATATATCATGTACAATTAAGAGAATATCAAATATATATTATAGAGTCTCTTACACGCCTTCGAGAAATAAGTTTCGAATTTTTATAACCCCATTTGAAAATATCTGCTCAATCGATGTTTTTAAAATAGTGGCCAAAAATATATTTGAGTTTACACAAATAAATTCTAAAATATGAAAGTATGTCAACTAAAGTTCACGTGAAAAATTTGATACAAAATTCTTTTGAATACTACAATTAACAAAATCGGACGGTTATACAAATACTGACAAATGTTAAGACAGTACTTTCAATGTAAAAAAATCCAAAAAATCCATATAAACATCCCCTAACCAAATGAACATAATGATTAGTTGATTGGTGTTGTTTCTATATCATGAATCAAAAATTTAGTTCCGAAGAATGAGATTCAATTCAATTTAAAAATTTTAAAAGTTCATTTTAAACACAAGATTAAAAGTAGTGTATATATTAATTTATAAAAGCTATAACATTAGAAATAACTTAGCAAAATAAACTGAAATATGATTTCTCAAATTATTTGGGATAAATTATTCGTTGTGATCACATTTAAACACTATTTGTTATGAACTATCTATATTTTAGCTTGTTATCAAAATCTTGTCCCATAGTTGCTAAAAATTATATAGGATTAAGTGTAAAGTATTTTTGAATTAAATCTAATTATATTGAGGAAATGTTTGTAAGATATTTAAAATATTAATATTTATCTTGACAATGCACGACACCTAATAATGACCTTGAATGATTAAAACGATCTATATTGATAACCATAAATTATGTTTACGTATATTTTCCGCATATGAGATACGCTTTCGTCATGATTATATATGATGGTAATGAAAGAATGATTTTTCCAGACTCTAGAGGATTCAACTTGATCTAAATATTTAAATGAAATAATAATGGATTATCAATGGAATATTACAATTCATCAAGCAAAATATATCAGAGTAATCAAAAATATTTCAACGAAGCGCCTTGAATAAACGATAATGCTAAGTTAAATTATTGAATATCACTAGTGTAATTCAAAAGAATATTAATAGTTTAATGATTTTATTAAATTATCTTATATAAAATAGTTCTAATATAAACAAAAATTTATCAATGAAAAGAAATTTTATAAAATCTTCATTTATTAAATATTACCACGGTCTTTTTTGTGACACGTGAAATAATATTTTATATTTTATCAAAAAAATTGGTTTATATATATTGAGTAAAAACGTTCGCATTTTTGATAATAACCGATTGTTATAAATGCAAAAACTTTCCCTATCTTTTACAATATATACTAAATTGATGTATGATTCAAAATATTGATATATATTATCTTAAGCGTCTATCCAGAAACAAATGAGTAAATATTAAGTGCTAAAATATAATTAATAATGTGTATAAATAGAAAAATATAACTATTTCTTACTATGAATGAATAAATAAATCAAATATTAATCAAGTATTGTTTTGTCTATATTTATATTCAATTTAATACATAAAACAATCTTTTCTTTTAATTAAATTGATATGAAAATATATTTCATCATTTAACAAAATTTATAAACAAAAAATTTGTCAGTTATCATAATATTCAGCTAATTTCGAATTTGAATATATTTTTATCCATACCCAATTTAGAAGGATAAAAAAATTGAGAACGATCTAAATTCTTTGAATTTACAATACTATGAACTGCAATATTTGAATCTCCATAATTTAATAATATATTAACAATTGCATTAATCAAATGTTAATATTTTAAAAAAGTAAATTTCTGGGCATCAGAAAATATAAAGTCGCATCATATATAAAACTTCATCATGTCTGATATTTTCTTGTTTTTAGAATTATCAATGATGCAAATTTAAAAATATTTCAAAGTAAAAAATAATCATGATGAAATACTGATTAGAAAAGTGAATAATATGGAATTAAATATAGCTATAAAGATATAACCTTGAATCAATCGTCATCTAACTTGGACAAAATTAATGTATTTATATAAAATAGTTTGTAAAATTAGCATAAATATATTTTTTTTATCTGCTTTAAATTTATGTATTTGAACGTAAAATTCTGTACGTAAAATATTAATATTTTCATACAACAATTAAATGTATAATTTTGGTAGTGAAACATAGTATTTTTAAAATGATATTCATATTTATTAGCGACATTTTTTAAAATATTTTTTTTGATTTTAGTATAATTGGTTATTGTTCATTTCTAGCTAATATTAAATCAATTTTTTGCCTTTTGTTTTTATTGAGGGTGTAAAAATTGATTTGTTTTTATTTTAAATTCTGACAAAACATCTACACTTATGTCGTAAAACAATAAATATATCAAATATTATTTAATTTTCTATTATTTCGATGTTTATAGAACTTTCAACGACCTCGCTAACTAGTGATATGGTAAAGTATAACCATTTTATATGGATGATGACAATTTTAATGTAATTAAACATCTTCATCTCACTTTTAACGTATATTAATTTTACACCATTCACCGTAATAATTGTTGATTTATGATGCTGATATTCAAATATTCACACGTTATATATATAAGTATATTGATATTTATATAGATTCTATTTTTAGGGTTATGAGCATATGAATTTAGATTTAAGAGTCGAATTTCTGATATCATTTAATGAGATATGATTTGGCCAAAAACAAAGACACATTCTATAATTTACTTGTTGAAATGAATTCAACCTCTGGCTTTTTGAATGTTATCATCGTCTTGTCGCTCACTTTTAGGACGTAAAAGGATGCAATCATTCATTGTGATTTAATAAATCAACTCCTTTATATAATAAAGGAAACAAAAATAGGAGATAAATTTAATTGTAAATGAATTTTTCACAAGAAACCATTCACATATCTTTATGACGTGAATTTTGCATAATATTTTTGAAAATAACAATCGAAGAAAATATTATATCTGTAGTATTTTATAAATGGTTTACCATACCTATTGTACAATGGCTGAGTTATATGATAGGCCATTTGTTTATTTCAAAATCTACGTTGTACCTATTAATGAATCAAAAGTAAACATTTACAGTAAAAGTCCGATTAACCATTTATAGTTGAAGAATATATATCAATGTTTGTAAATATTTATACATGGAGTAATTATGAGAAACTGATATAAATGGTTAATATATCATGGAAAATAGTTAGGATCTTAAAGATGTTACAACAAATTAAAATAATATTTGGTGGCGTTCATTATTACGAATATATTTTTGATAAAATTAAATTTTTGATTAAATATATTTGTAAATAAACAAATTTGATAGAATATTTAATGTCAATATGAATATATCAATAGAAGATTTATGAAAATTTAGACCTGAAAAAGAATAAATCTATCAATATTTTAGGATTATGAAATAATAAAATTGTATTTAAAAATGGATAATATAGGTCGAAAATGATTGGATGAATGTTAGGGAGATATAAAAACAAAATATTTTGGAAAACGTTTGAATAAAGTTAAATATTACATTTAATAATTAAATGTGTAATTCTTTTGTATTCAATAATATAAAAATATCTATTTGAGAAATGCAAATTTAAAATGTTATAAGGATTTATTAAACTGAACTATATTAATGATAGTATCGTTAAAAAAGCATTGGGAGAAAAATGATCTGGTGTATAGTTATTATTTCAAATGTCATTAATGTATCAATATAAATGTAATAGTTAAAATATTTAGCTGAGACCTCAGTAGGGTTTCACAGATCGCGCATTGGTGATCCAAATTCACGTAATATATTTGTTACAATAAAGATCAGGTAGTTACGAGAAATGGTAAATATATAATGAGAACTACTTTTCCAATTGACCACAATGGTCAAGTTAGAACGGTACTGCAACTATCACAGGATGGATCATCGACTGTAAATGTTACGTCGATTAACGTATCTGTCATTGGAACAGATGGAAGTAATAATATATATATAAAATGATGGACATCATAAATTATTCACATGTCAAATTAGTGTGGATACCTCAAAAAACCCTAAATTAGAAATAACGATGATTAATACACATAATGGGAAAAAAATGTCGGCGAAATTGTCATGGACAATAACTAAGAGAATAATCACAACAAGTAAATATATGATTAACTTTAGCAATCGGAAAATTCGATACGACATGGAGTGAAAAATCAACAACATCGATGGTTGTTAAGGTAATTAATTTTCGGTATAAGACAACAAACATAATTAATGCTATAACGTATACAAAAATTGTATGTTGATCTCAAAAATTAGATCGAAACAATGCAATCGACTTCATCTACCGTGTCAACAACTGTATGTTGAGTTGATCAATAGATGGAAACAACTCAGACCAAACCCACAACCGTTAAACCAACTGTAGGCCCCATAATTCATTAGATCGAAACAATGCAATCGACTGCATCTACCGTGTCAACAACTGTATGTTGAGTTGATCAACAGATGGAAACAACTCATACCAAACCCACAACCGTTAAACCAACTGTTAGCCCCATAATTCATTAGATCGAAACAATGCAATCGACTGCATCTACCGTGTCAACAACTGTATGTTGAGTTGATCAACAGATGGAAACAACTCATACCAAACCCACAACCGTTAAACCAACTGTTAGCCCCATAATTCATTAGATCGAAACAATGCAATCGACTGCATCTACCGTGTCAACAACTGTATGTTGAGTTGATCAACAGATGGAAACAACTCATACCAAACCCACAACCGTTAAACCAACTGTTAGCCCCATAATTCATTAGATCGAAACAATGCAATCGACTGCATCTACCGTGTCAACAACTGTATGTTGAGTTGATCAACAGATGGAAACAACTCATACCAAACCCACAACCGTTAAACCAACTGTTAGCCCCATAATTCATTAGATCGAAACAATGCAATCGACTGCATCTACCGTGTCAACAACTGTATGTTGAGTTGATCAATAGATGGAAACAACTCATACCAAACCCACAACCGTTAAACCAACTGTAAGCCCCATAATTCATTAGATCGAAACAATGCAATCGACTGCATCTACCGTGTCAACAACTGTAGATTTAATTCATCAATAGACGGAAACACCTCAGACCAAACCCACAACCGTTAATCCAACTGTAGACTTAATAATTCATTAGATCGAACAAATGCCATCGACAAAATCTACCGAGACAACAACTGTATGTTGAGTTCATCAATAGATCGAAACAGCTCAAACCAAACCAAACACAGTTAAAGCAACTGTCATCTAAATTCATCATTCGAATTTCGTTAGTATTATTCTAAGTATTCAATTTCATTAGAAGGATCTTTCATTTATATTCAATCGACGCAATAACATTCTTAATATTAATTTACAAACATATATGGAATTTTTAGATTTCATTTTAATTCTTTTACATTTTTTTCTCCCATTTGTATTAATTTTTTTGATATTATATATTATTCGTGGTAATGGAAACTAACACATGGTTTTTTTATCTAATTTTTTCTATATTTTTTCAGCATTTTGATGTTTAGAACATTTTCATTGATAAGCTTTTATTTAATTTTCAGCTTTATGTTTTCCTATTAAAGTTTTCTCTATATTGTATTATTTGCTATGTTATTTTATATTTTTCTTCTCTATTTACTGTAATTTCAATCTATTGCTTTTATATAAATTATCCATAGAATTTTTATTGTAAATACTTTGATATATTTTATTCATATTAAACTCATATACACCTATTTTTTTATTTGTTTTGTTCTATTCTACAAAATATATTTATTAAATTGCTTAAATGGTTTATCATATCTTGACATCTCTGTTAAAATCTTAAAATTTAGTTTTTATATTGTTTTTTTCTGATGATCAGATAGTTATTATTCATCTTTGGCAGTTATATATTTGGGTTTGGAATTTATTGACGCGTTACATTAAATTAGGAATTTTTTCATTCATAAATTATTAATGATTTAGTTCATATATATTTATATTTCGAACTGTAGTCAACTGTTATATGTATAAATTTCATCAATTTTATCGAAATACATACTTAAACTGCTTGAATTATTCTCCAAAATCTCGAATTTTAAAACTAAATGAGTTTTATTTAATCTTCGATTTACACGCGTATAGTTTCCTGTAATCCATAAAACATTTTGGTAAATCTTCTGAAACTACGGCTGCTGATAAAAATCATGAATAAATTTACAACTAAATCTACCTCGTAACGTTTACTATATTAGAAAGCTTTACCAACGCGACTTTCTCAATGTATCTTCCTAGTTTTTATCAGATTCAAAACCTTATTTTATCCAACAAATACTAATTTTCAGTATATGTTTTTGCATTTTTAATTTGATTTTCTCTTAAATCAAATTATTGGTAATTTCGAAATAATGCGAATTTCCTTCAAGGTGTCTTAATAATATATTTATGATGCACCATTTACGTTACTCCTGTACATTGGTTCTTTACGAAATATTTTCACCATAATTTTTTATATTTAATAAATCCTTCCATACATTAGATACAATGCTCTTCTATAAATGTTGTGCATCAATATGTGTCATAAGCAATAGTGAAATGTTTTTCTGTTTTATAGTAATATTTTGTTATATAAATATTTTAAATTTTACATATTCTTATCATACAATAATTCAAATAAATTTGAGTGTATTTCAAAATTGGATGACACCGACCTTCATGCAATCTTTCTTTTTGATATAGTTGTTTTAATATCTGTAAAGAGAGTTTTGAGATATCTTCCCTAAACAAGTTTAAATTGACAAATCTCGATTAAAACCTGTTCTATGTTTATGATTTACATCAAAGGTATATTAATGACTTCGTCCCATTTGTCATTGATTTCCGGAACCATAGAAGTACGTCGTTGATTGACGGTTTACACACATGCATCGTCGACCTAATTTCTCACGAGATATATTGATTAAGATTGTCTTTTCAGGATATCGTATTTTTGGGGCATTTAGTTTTAATAGTTTCGACTCATAAATATGCCCCTGATGTCTGTGTATACTTTATATAATCACTAATGGACATATAATAGTAATATAAATATGTATAAGATTGGTGAATTCTTCTGAGTTTAGGCTCTATGACAGATGCTAGCTACATTAAGAATATGTCCATAGAGACATAGATATATCTGCTCTAATTTAATGCATGCCTGCTATCATATGAATTTGTTTTACAAATATGAATAAGGGTCCAGTTATTTAATATGCAGAATCGTTATGGGGTGAATTTATTTTTTTTGCTTTTAGGTATATTAGGCAGATAATATATACGAATAGGATATCATCATACATATAATGCAAATATAATTTGCGTTAAATTACTTCAAATTTGTTATAAATACAGATACTGCAGCCACTACGGAAATGATTTTTCTTCATGATTATGGTTTGGTGGACTATCGTAGTAAGATTTCGAGTATGACAGTACTGGCATGTATGAGTTAATCGTATGGGACGACTATATATTATTTTAAATGGTATAAGAGGAAATGCATGGTTTGCTAGACAAGTATTCTCTTTCACTGGAAGCCTTTCATAAATATTATAATACCTTGATCCTGTTTGGTAAGGTGTATTGTAGTATTGTCATTTCTGAATATGCATGTATTAATTGAGATCTAGAAAGCATCTGCAAAATATTTCATTTCAATATACATGCGCATTCATAAGGCCACAATTTTTAAGTTTGATAAGCCCCATCAGTCTTTATTATAGAATTGTCAAATTGAATTCAGATACATCAGTTAATCGTTAAGAAAACAAAAGTTTGAACATTTTGTTGATGAGATACAGTGATAATTTTGATGTTTCGCACATGATCGATATCCTCTATTTGTAAGTATAGAGTAGTTCCGTTGAGAATGGTGTGGGTTCAAGCTTACAAGGAAGAGTAGCATTTATTACAATGTCATGACTCAAAAGTGTCGGTTCTAATATTGCATTTGATGCTTAAGTCCACAGAACATACGTTTTGTAGATTCTTGCCACAGCTAGAAAAAGTACAAAAGATAGATTTTGCTTGATAATTGGAACTACTTGAACACTCTAAAATTAATAGTATCAATAATATATTGTCTTTTTACGTTTAAATATAACATCTTTCTACCTTTAATTATTTTTGTTTCGCGGGATCCTTGCACATATTGTGAAATAATGATGCTTGCCTGTGTTCGTATGCGAGTCGATCGGCTAACAGCTGTAGGAATTGTCGAACTTTTTTTCTCCAGTATTTTTTCGATATCTTTTATCCATGTTTCGCTTGTTTGTTCAGGGTTGTGATTTTCGCTTAAAATCCACTGTTCCTCATATTCGTTGCAGGCCATGGGACGTAATCATTTTCACTTTCCAGATCGTGAAATTTATCAGGTTCGCGCTCTATTCTCTCCTAAATTTTATCTGAGTGTTTGCTCATCATCCTTTTTCCATCATCCACACGATTGGATAGTTATCCTGTTCTATCAACAATGGTAGACGGTCTGTGTCCTTGGTTAATTTCATTTTTAACCAAAATCTCATAACCGTTGTTCAATTTTCTATTTTATATTCTTGCCAAACGTTTGTTTTTGTTTATAGATTGCATCATTTGCCCTTGACATAAAATCAGGACAATTGTTGTCCATGTATCCCTCGACTATTCTTCCTTATATTCATTCTGATTGAAACCGGTTAGTTGTCGATGTCGTTGTATTTCTATAGTAATATAACGCTAATGATAGACGTTTCTTCGTGGCAATTCGATCATCATATTTTCGATACTTGTCTTTAACCGCCCTTATAGCCCGCTCGACCGTTCTGTTTGTCCGAGAATGATATGGAACGGATCATATTATTTTTATCGATTTTTTTTTACAGAATTCTATGTATTCACTCGAATAAAATTGTTTTCCATTGTCGGAAACTATTACTTTTGGAATTCCAAACCTTGATACGAAATCGTAGAGAGAATTCATGAGATGTTCAAAGTTTATTCTGGGCATAGTATATACTTCGATCCATTGCGTAAATGCGTCGATCAAAACTAACCACGTTTGTCCATTTACCGGACCAGTAAAACCAATGTGGACTCTCTCCAGAGGATAACTTGCTGAATTCCAAGGATTAAGAGGTATCGCTACCAAATTAGGTCCATTAGGTTGACAACTATGGCATGTTTTAACAAGTTCCTCGATGTCGTGTGAAATATGCGGCCACCAAACATAGGGTCTAGCCATAGATTTCATACCTGATATTCCGCAATGGCCCTCGTATAACCATTTAAGAACATTCCTTCTTGTCTTTATAGGAATGACGATCCTATCATTCCACATCATCAAGTCTTCTTCGATGGAAATGCTACCTCGCTTCTCAAAATAGGATATGTGTTGCTTATGGATGTGGTGTTTTTCAGGTTTAACCATTTAAGAACATTTCTTCTTGTCTTTATACGAATGACGATTCAATCATTCCACATAAAAAGGTCCCCTCGATGGAAATGCTATTTCGCTTCTCATAATAGTACAGGTATTTCTATTTGATGTAGTGTATTTCATCCAACCAAATCGAATTTATTTCCGAATTGCTGATAGTTCGGAATCATTTTGTAATGTTTTCTTGTTGAAACCATGAAATTAATGCAAAACATTACTTTAGGTGTCTGGTTCCGAGTATATGCTTTGTTAATTGGTAAATATGATTATGTGTCTGCAAGAATGCGGCGTTTGGCTTCTCTCTATTTGATGTTATACACGTATGCACTTCAATTTAATCCCACCGAATCAACCGCGAGGAAATTTTTTGAGAAATGCCATAATGACGACCATAAATCATTTATAGATGTCTATGGTTTGTATAAATTGTACATTTTCCACCACACAAAATTGGTTAGAATTTTTAAACCCCAGATAATTGAAAGGCCCACTTTATATAATACTGAGTAGTTTGTTTTTGATTTGTTACGAACTCTAGAGGCGAAACATATAGGACCTTCGTTACAATCATCTGATCGTTGTAGAAATACGGCTTCTAGTCCTATACCGGAAACATTCGTAGCAAGTATGCTTTTCCGATCTTCATCAAAGTGGAGAAAATGTCGCCTCATTCGAAAGATATTTTTTTAACTTGTGTTAGAATTACTACTTCGTTAAAATTCCATTTCAAACAAAGTCCTTTCCGCGTCAAACCATATAAAGATCTGAAAAAACTCTGTAGCTGTGGGATGAATCGTTCGAAATAATTGAATGACCACTGTAGAGATTTAATCTCCTTGCTATTTGTCGTGGTTCCCATGGACTTTATGGCTTTGGGGTTCTCTCGGCATGGATGGATACCTTCTTTATCTATCACATACCCCAGACATTTAACAATATCTTAAATATATTTGCATTTATTTGTCTTTGTTATTATATTCCTGTTCATTAGTCGCTGTAAGAGACTTTCCACTCATTATAGGTTCGGATAAACATCTTTCCCTGAAATGATTATATCGTCTAAAAAGACTGATACACCTGGGATATCTTTTGAGGCTCTTTCCATATTCCGTTGAAAGACGCCCGGTGCTGATTAAATTCAAAACGATATCCATTTATACTTGAAGAATCCTAAATATATATAGATGATCAGGATGCTTTGAGTTTTCTCATCTGATTGAATCTGCATGTACGTATCCTTCAAATCATAAATTGTATATAATGCTCCCCTCTCAACTTTTCAAGCAGTGCCTCTAACCGTAGAAGAGGATAGTGTGCTTGGCTAATGTATTTTTTAACCGTTGTCTGAAAATAAGCACAAATGCGTATCGCCCAGTCCGTTTTAAGAACGTTAACTGTGGGACACGCCAAGTCCAAGAACGTTGTCAAAGGGTCCACCTCTTCCATAACATTTTGCTTAACTAATCGATTTAGTTCGTATTCCTCATTTCTTTTGATAGAAAACGAGACAATCCTAGGTTTGTGAACATATAGGACTGCATCTTGAGAGAGATATAAAGACTGAAATTCTTGATGCCGTGATGATCTGGCTCAAAAACCGACTTGTATTTATAGACTATTTTAATCATGCTGTAATTTTAGATTGAATCTAAAACGTATATTTGACTTGATTGTGAATCCATACCAAGAGCTTGCATCCGATTGCGACCTAAACCAGGAATACCATTTCTGGCTGTTGCCAATACGGTCAGCTCTACATTCGTGCCTTAATATGTAACTATCATGTTTGTTTTACCCATGGTTGAATAGGTGATTTCATGTATTTGATCAAATCTTTGCATTTTTGTAAATGACGATTCTCCAAATCGTTCCCATTTTTCGAACCGATGCATGATACTGATGCACCAGAATCTATCAGCATTGCAAGAATCATATCATTGATTTTAAATGAATTTGTTTTTGTCTTGCTTTAATACTGACCTTATTATCGCAATAATGTAATGACATAATACGTTGGATTGTATCCTTACTTTCCTCGAAACCCGGTTCTTTGAAATTTTGTATATGCGAAGAATTGACGTTTTTTAAGGTTCCCATCGCCCATTTACCACAAACAGCCTTGAAATGACCCACAATTCTACAAAGTTAGCTATATTAATTTGTTGCAGAACATTCAGAGAGATTGCCTTGTATCGGTATTCCACATTTAATAGAGGCTGTTCAATTTTTCTAAAATCATGCATTTACCCTAGTATTCATTTATTTTTACTTTTCAAAATGTTTGTAAGAATTTGTTTTGTTTTTCTCCCAGCCTACGCCCAAGTCTCAATGCCGCCCCCTAAACTGTAAATAAAGTAACATATATCGATTAGCACATCTTGATCAAATCCTCTTCTACCTGATCGTCGTTTATCCAACTTATTATCTGGTCGTGAATCCTCTCCTCTAAGTGATTTCCAAATTTACACCCATCGGCCATCTTCTTATGTTCTCCTATGTAGCTCTATACCTCTTCCTATCGCCCCTTTTATGATCGTAGAAGGTCTTCCGCTGTGACATCAAAGGTACGTTTTTGCCATAGTAATTGCCAAGACACCTGTCAATATAGTCGTAGTGAATCTCCCATATTTTTTGAGCACATAAATTGTCAATCAAAAGTTGATATGCCTCCGGCCCAATGAAGTTCAGTATATTGACTTTTTGTGTCTTTTGCCTCTGGTTGTAATGAAGGCAACTACATCTCAACTCGAACCTCCTCAGGTAACTGTACCAGTTCTGCCTCGTCGGGACGCACTCATCGAAGATAAATTGTTATTTATGTTGTTCGAATGTCTCTTCGTGATTATGAAACTAATTTAATACTCAAAATTTAGTAATATCAATAATCTTTTGTTTTTACCCTATTCAATCATATCAATTTTGATAAAAAGATCATCGTCAACAGATTAACATTTCTACTTTCGATCAGTCTCCTTCAAATTTAAAGCTGGCAATATGGTAATTATTCACGATAAATCCCTCCCAAAATCAAGATATTGTAAACTAAGTTTATATTTCCCTATTGATTGAGGTAATTTTCACTGATTAGATAGTTTCCACATTTTTACAGTAGGAAAGAATAGAATTACATTCGATGATATTATCGAGGAATTATATCACTCTGTGTTCCATCTAGGATTTGACCGATTTCGAAGTTGAATCCTGCTTTGTAAAATTCACGTTGTATATCCCTAGATGTCTTACATTTTGCTAATGCAATTAATTATAAAATACAATGTCGTGATCGATGTATTAAACGGTGAATTTTGATATTTCAAATATGTGATCCATTAGTCTTAGACATATCGATATGCCATTGTCGATTTCAAAAGTGTGACGTTAAATTCATATATGCCTATGCCAGACTTTGCACTTAAGCCATATATTGTGCCCTTTGTTGTTATTTTATTTACCAAGAGCGTGATTTGGATTCAATTTAGGAGATGAATGTCGATCCTGATAGCCTATCAATATGAAATTCCATGTTTGATAATCTGTATTCGTCGCACTATTCACCCAGTTGGGGTTTCGGTAGTCAAAACACAACATATGGAAAGCGTATTTTTACTTTGGTATGATTAATGTGGACCTAACTGGCTCTTCAACTTTCGAAATATTCCTTCGCTAAAGATATAATTAATATTTTATGTGCCTCGAAGTTCTAAGTCTATATATATGGAGTGATATTTGGCGCATATTGTGTTGAAACTACGAATATCTATTTTTAATTCTGTAGAGTTGATTTTGCCTCCATGATGGTAACTTTTTAGAACCTATTAATGAAAATTGTTAATGATTTTTCTGACCTGGTCAATCTGACTGTTGTTAACATTTGAATTAATATCAATTCTCAAAAAAATTATCCGATATCTCGAGTTATAAATATAAAACTTGCTAATGTTGAGAGAACAGACATTTTTAGTTCGAGGGCATAAGCACTGATCGATTCACCGCATGAAAGGACTTTGAAAGAAATTCCGTCATCAGAATAAAATGTCCATGATATTGAAACACTTTTGATATATGCGATTACCGCTCAATTTACTGATGTAATGAAAAGGTTTTTGATAAAATGTATTATAGCGAATATACGATATATCTAAAATTTCCAGTAGCGAGATAAATTATTATGGACGAAACTGAAAAATAAAAGAATAAATATCGAAAATAGCCCTGGCAGTCAAACAGTCAGCTTTTGTTACCTCTGTCGTAAAGTAGTCGTCAGCCAATTTCTATGGTGCCTGTATACCTTAAGTATTTGATCTTCCACATAAACAACTTATTCGAGGTGCTCTATATTTTTGAAGAATTTTGTAGATGATGGTACCAATACACATATCCGTCAGATGTTAAAACATTCTTATGTTCTGGCATTTGTGTGGCTGAGGTGAATGGTAGCCTGGATTTTTCAAGAGTCTGGATTACTGAAAGAATCTTTTATACTTCATCATCTCCTTATGTTTCTTTAAAACCATCAGATATTTTACGAGAGCCAAAAACATATGTTTCGCGCTCATCATCAAACAGGATATGGAATCGGTTGATCAGGTCATCAAATTCAAGAATTGAATCTAGTCCTATCTCCATACGAAGAATATAAGGAAAAGAACCAATCAGGTTTAAGATGATGATCAAGAAATCTTTTCGAAAATGTTGTGTTTAAGATTTTCAAAGATCGGTTGTCAATCGATAAGTCAATCAATTCGATACTCTTGTCATGCTTCAGGATTAGAACTTACATACTAGATAATATATCTGCTGACACGAGGAGACCTCTTGGAATCTACCTAAATCGTAAGCGAATTTATGACTAGTCGTTATCATATCATGCTTTACATATGCCTTCAGTGTCGTTCATTTCAAAGATTTCTACCATCTCTTATAAAGTCTCAACCTCATTATATCAGTAAAATTTAGAATTTTTTGTAATAGCTCAGTAACGCTTCAAGATCTAATTGAGCTGCCCATTCACGATTATTCACTTTACAGATTCATTACCTTCGATGTTGCTAGCTAGGCTGCACACAATTTTAAATATTTCAGCCAATGATAATCAAATGATAACATAATATAAAGTTTGCAGGTTAACTTAAACGCTAATATCATGGATAAAACAAGCATATTCAGTGATTAGATCTTCTAGCTGAATATTGAATTCTACCATTACAACCCTCAATATCTACAATCATTATTCGGTAATAAATATATGATAAAATACACCAAAAATATTTAAAATGTTGTACGCAACGTTTTCGTATTTTTATATTCTTAGAAAAACGATTTGGGATACAAAGATTGAACCATTTACAACCGAATAAAGGTAAATGATGTAAAGCAAGGTGAAACACAACTCCTTTTCAGTGTATATTTTGACGATTATGAAGCAATCTTGTAATTGGTTCTTCTATAAATGTATTTAAGTGAACACCGAGCAGGTTATACCTGAAATAATGTTATGTTAAATAAACGATATATTGTCGAACTATTTGTAAACTTAAGTAAATATTTTTGTTCTTTATTACCAAAATTGTGTGTTCAATTAACCCTAAAAAATATCTGATGCCAAGCGAAATATGTAGTTGTATTACATTCTGCAGTTTGAATATGCGATTGATTACATGTTTAGTTAGCGTTAATGTATATTAATATTTAAATAATAAATAATATTTTTACAGTCACTATCATAAAAAATATTTCATTTGTATTAAATCATCATAGAATATACCCAAGTATCTCAAAAAATTACTCCATTTTATTTCAAGATAATTCCCAAACAAATAATTCAGAGTTTGAGATATTTTAAAAGAATTATCTGTTAAATATTGTTCTATAATATAAATATTTAGAGAGTATGCTTCTCATATACCGTTGAGATATAGCAATAAACATTTATTTTATATAGAATACACGCTTAAAACACCTTTTATTTATCCAGTATTTCTATGATTCAATGTTATTACTTGAAGTAAATATAACCTATATCAATTCACAAAATGTTCATCAGAATATACCTAATTCTGCGTCATAAAAATGGATGTTATAATTAATTTAGAGCATTTTTTTCCAGTTGTTATGAACATTTTTAAAATTCTAATTGTTCTAAAAATCTGTAGAAAATGTAAACATATATTAGATATATTTAACATTAAAATGATTCATAATTTTCAAATTTCAAGTTAATGTTGAAAATATTGTCCTCGGGCTGGAGGACAATATTGAGTCCTTTTGCTCCAACCGGATATTTATGTTTGTATAACACCTTTTTATTTACATCAGCACAAGCTTCTCTCAACTTTTTTTTTAATTTCTTAAAAATTGTAACATGTATTTATGACCAAATTCGCTCTGTGTTGTCTTTGTTTCATAGACAAAAGGATTTGATCAGAATGCAATTTAGTCATTAATTCTGTAAAATAAAATACGAAGCCTTTCATTATATATAATATTTTGTGTTCGTATCACATTTAGCATGAGCGATACCTTGCTCAAAGATTAATTTCATACAATAAACGAATTTAAATTGTGTAAATAAATGCGTATTTAAAATATATATCTACGATATTTCGCTTTTTTTTAGACTAAGTTTCCACAAAAATAATGCTCATTTAATCTGTTACGAACAACATAGAAAAATATTACTTATTATAAAAACGTAGGCGACCTTAATAAAATCCTAAAATAGCTGATAATACGTTAAACAGTACTTGTGACGAAAAGAGACGATCATTCTGATAAATATTATGCGGTCACAGGGTGAATATCTTTCGATATTTAACCAAATATATTGTATGTTATATACTTAAAAACTATAATTAATATTTAATACTAATAATGTCTTTTTTAGTTGAATTTTGCATTCTGCTCAATGTTTTGCACATTTCTGTATTAAGATTTTGTTGCTGAATGTCAATTTTTATCATTCGATACATAAATCTTTGTGATAGACAAGTTAATCTCTATATTTAACGATTGATTCGGTCGGTACTCGACTAATATTCTTTTTCTGAAATATGTCGTTTTACATTCGTAATAGTTTCTTTTAGTGTAAACGGTTAGCCGTCTCTTTTTATATGGTTTTCGAACGATCAATATATTGTTTAGACTATTATTCTCATAAATTTATCTAGTGTTCATTAAGAATATTCCGATCATGAGATAGACCATCAGTATCTTTGATTGATATTTTAATGTAGGACATAAAACATGTATTATCATCATTTCTTTTTCTATTGTTTTTATCTTCTCGGGAGTAGAAAAGTGGTTTTAATTATATAGAAACTATAATTTTCGAAATTGACAAAGAAATATTAATATATGTTTTAGACAGAGAACCAGTCATATTTCTATTTTCCTGCAGAAATATCCGATATAAATTGACATGATTTTGAATATAATGTATGGTCGACACCAATATAATATTGTCATTAACTCAAAGAAATTGATGATATTAAAAACGGTTTTTTAGAATGGAGTACGATTCAGTCTCGTTCATTTTATCACATTTAGATCAATTATTGGATTTTTCGAAGATTGTCAATCCAATTGACTTAAGTCGCCAAAGCGTTTGTATGCTGATTAAGTCGAACTTATCAAAAATATCCGAGCTATTATTATTTACATTTGCTGAAATCGAAAAATACTTTTGTGCAAGCAAATATTCAAGTTAGTGATTCGTTTTGGGACCATACAGCCAAGAATGTCCCCACCCCATTAAGAATCTTCACATCTATATTTTATGAAACGATAAATTTACTCCATCTAACAAGATTTTAAAAGAACATATACACATGCAGCCGTTAACATTTAAATTGACAACATCAATATCTATATTAGAATATTAGGGGATGTGTCATTTCTGTACATGTATAAATTATATCAGTACTTTGAGCTGTATCAGCTCGATTTATCACCAATCAATTGAAAAACAAATATTTTCAAGAATTTAAATTAATTTTAGTCATCAGGCTCAAATTTTTTTAGATGCCTAAATCCAAGGTAAATTTACTACTTCTACATATGATAAATATTACTACGAAACGTGACCATAAAACAATTATTCGCTAGAATATATCCAATATGATCTGAGCCGCAGATCTTGAAACCTTAACAACACAAACGAATTGCTTAATTATTCATTTGAATTTTTAGCGAAAAAATGGATGCTATCTATAACTACTTATTCTCGAAAATTTTCGAATACAGATCCCATTAATATTTTATATCACACTTAATGCGAGCGATGAGATATATATTTCTGGAATATGTCACATCATTTACAGTTGCAGAAAATGGACGACTCAATTCCTTCTAACTCACAAGATATATCTGTACAAGTTCAACAATTTCAATCATTATTCAAACGACTGGTGATATTACATTGAGAGTATTAATTAGGCTGGGGCTTTCAGTGGTTTGAATACATATAAATCGGCGTATGAAATCATGATGAATAATTTTATATATGAATTTAAATTTTCCGATCAACATCGATAACATCAGATAAAAACTGAAATGTGTAATGCACAAGAACTTATATTCAAAGATGAATTTTAGATATTTTGAGGGTTTTATTTAAATTCGACAAACATACTCTGAAATATTCAGATCTATCCGCTGAAATTATGAATCCCAATGAATAGATTTAGGGATGTCTCTCTAAGATTAACAACGTTTGTTTCATCAATTTTTTAGTCCCCCGTTCGTTGTTGGTTTCGAACAATATTCTATAGGTTTCTTTATGCTGACTATCCACAAATGAATGAGTCTAATTGGCCTCGTAATTTTCTTTTCTCTAATTTTGATGAATTTTTTACGAACGATGAAATATTTATATTTATATACAAAGGTAAGATGACAATATATAGAATTATACACACAAAAAAACATTTTAACGTAACGACATAATATAAAATTACTAAAATATGATTTATTTCATTTAGCTTTTCAATTAACAATATAAAATATAATTTTCATATAACGTTCTTATAATTTAATAATTATTTTTTAACTTCACGACATTTATATCGGAATATCTGTCACAATATATATCTTAATAATACAAATTAATGAACTTTTTTCGATTTTGAAATTACAGGGGAATTTTGTACATATCTTCTATGCACTTTCTTCGATATGCTTTCACTAAATTAGTGATTCATAAAATATATCATAAAAATCCATTGTTTACAATATAAACAATCCTTGCACGATCGTATAATATTATTTCACCTTAATCGAAATATTTTCTTGATTTTAAGAATTTTGTTAATGTAAAAATACCTGGATGATGTAAATGGACCAATCTGCAAATGTATTATACAATTTTCAGACCAACACGTTTGGATTATCATTTTTTTTTATATGTTACAATTTTCATAATTAGCATAACAATAACGTTTCACTTATGATGTTCAATATTACAAATTCTCAAAATGTATCAATTTTTGATATAATTGATCACGAAACAGGACGTTTTGGCGCAGACGTTTTGGCGCATGACGTTGAGGCGCAAGGAGGTTTATAGCGACTGTAATGATAAGAATGACTAATGGTAATTAAGTCCGATTAGTTCCGAATGATGGCCGAGATTGCATAGTGTAATACGTGTTACATACCTCCCCCTCTTCGGTTCCTTTGTCCTGTAGTGGAGTAACCAGCTTTTTTAGACGATTATGGTGTAGTATTTCGCTCTTGTGTGGCGGGTCCAGATCGCGTATTTTGTAATTGGTTTGGCTTATTTTTTCTACTATGACAGATGGTTTGATAAAAACCTTGCTCAGAGATCCTTGGTTAATTGATTTCCTTGCCACTATGTCTTGAATGTCTAGGTGGTTATCGTGAATGTTTTTGTTATAATACTTGCTGTAATGTTCTTGCTTTGTAGTTATATTTTTGGAAGCCTTTTCGTGGATTCTCTTAAGACTGTTCTTGAGACTGTTAAGGAATTTCGATTCCGATCTCCAGCTTTCTGTCGTCTCGGTGCAAAATTTTGTGTCGGTTATTGTTCTCGGTTGGTGACCTGTTAGTAATTCAAACGGGCTGAATCCGGTCGAGCAGTGTTTCGAGAATCGAAGAGCCATTAATGCATGATTAAGCTTCTGATCCCATTGGTCGGTGTCGTCCTGACATAGGAGTTTGAGTCGTTCCTTCAGGGTCTTGACGCATCTCTCCGCGATGCCGTTCGATTGAGGATGGTAGGCTGAGGTTCTAGCCTTTTCTATTTCCAATCCTTCGCATAGTCCTTTGAACGTGGCCGATTCGAATTGTCTACCTTGGTCTGTGATTATCTTTTTCGGTACACCGAACCTTGACACAATATTTCCCATAAATATGTTAGCCGTTGTTTCTGCGTCTTGGTTACGAGTTGCTACTGCCTCGGGCCATTTTGTGAACTGATCCACCATAAGCAATATGTATTTGTTACCCATAGGCGTGGTTGGGAGGGGACCTATATAGTCGATATGCCATGTATGTAAAGGAGCAGTGGGTATGATCGGTACAAGCTTGCATTTTGGTGGGGTTTGTTGGTGTTTGTACAGTAGGCAGGGCTCGCATGACTGTATATAGTCTTTGACATCTCTGTACATATTTGGCCAGTTCATTTTGCTTCTCATTGCTTCGTATGTTTTTTCGAGGCCGCAATGAGCGAGGTCGAGGTGATAACTTTCAATTATGTCTTTCTTCGTTTTGGAGTCAAGTGGTACGCGTGAGTCAGATTTGAGGGCGTATGTGGATCTTGACAGTCCGTCTGCGACCACGTTCCCGCTTCCACTGATGTGGCGTATTGTGAAATCGAACTCTTTAATTGACATTAACATTCTTGCCCTTCTGTTATGCGTGTCTTTCATTGAGTTGATGAATGTGAGTGGGTTGTGGTCTGTGTATAGAAAGAAATGTCTGCCTACGAGGTAGTAGTTGAACTTTTTTGTAGCCCAATATAGAGCTAAAAGTTCCCTGTCGATTGTGCTGTAGTTTCTTTCTGAATGGTTGAGTTTCCTACTGGCGAACGCTATCGGTTTTTCAAGTCCATTTATTGTCTGGGATAGATATGCACCCAGTGCGTTGGCTGAGGCGTCGCACTTTAAAGAAAGTACACCTTCCCTAGAGGGAAATGAAAGAGTAGGAAGGTTCTTAAACATATCCTTCAAC
>JWZT01005557.1:0-42506 GCA_000827895.1 Thelohanellus kitauei
ATTTTTATTATTTTTGAAGTATATGTCAGAAGTATTCGAATAAGAAACTTGAGTTAACTGGGAGAAGTCGTTAGCGAACAGTGGTTTGACGCCATATCCATTAATAAAGACAACTAAACACTCCATTTGATCAAATACATCAGATAGAACGTATCTGTAATTGGGTTTTTTTCTATTTGAAAAGTTTCTTTGAAATGCCCCAATTAATGGCGGTAATGATCTTTCTTAATAAATAATTTCGTCCTGTTCGAAAACTTCGACCCACAATCTTCAAAACAATTTCCTATGTTCTCTAAGTGTTTTTTCAGAAATGATTGGACAGGGAACACACGATGAAAAATTAACAAAATCATTTTATTGGTCAATTATTCTATCCTCATTTCAAACGATTCAAGAAGTTTCTTCAATCATTACTGCATCAATGTTCATAGTTAATGTAAATGGTTGTAAAACCTGGTTTCGCGAACTATTTAACTCGATAAACTGAAAAATTTTATTAAACTACTTTCCCACTGTAGACTGCAACACGAAAAACTAATTAGTCGAATTCCGTCAGACACGTAGTTTTTAAGGCATTTAAACTGTTTTTACAACTAGAGAAAAGGTTATCCATATAATATTGCTTAAAAACATTTGCGGTTTTGGTTAAGAAACCGGTTAAAATTCGATCTTATACAAATCGCTTCTTCTGGTCGGTAGTTCCATCAATGATTCATAATCGACGCAGCATGGATGAAATTATTAAAGATGAAGATACTACTATTCAGTACATTATATCAGAAGGAATGATATCTCCACCAGAATTCTGTCCCTTTTGATCGGGGGAGAACATTACTTTAAGAAGATAAACTTAAAGTTGTTGCAAAAAAACAGCAGAAAAGATGAATCACTATCCAAGAGGACCTTTTTCGACGCATTCAAAAAAAAATAAAACATATTTCAGAGATGGCATATTCTTGCGTTAGTGGTACAAAAAATACATTAATAAAAAAGATTGCGATGATATCAAAGCGAACTATGAAATATTACGTTGAGCACTTATGAATCCTTGTAAGCACAAGTTTAGATTTGGTAAATATACAAATTGGGGGACCAGGGGTCGTGGTTGAAATCGACCAGCTTAAACTCTGGAAGAATAAAAACCACACGTGGCACTCTGTAAGTGGTTCATGGGCCCTTAGCTGTGTTGATACAATACGTGAAAGGCTATTTTTTTTATCGAATTTCTCCATATAACGGGCGAATAGCTTGATATCTGTTAAAACTACCCACGTTCTTGAATGGTCCATAATAATCACCGATTTCTTCAAGAGCTCTAGAAATATAGACTCAGCCTATCACCATTTTACGGTGAATCATTCACAACGTTTCGTTAACCAGGAGTGGGAAAATATACAAATTGTATAGAGGGCACCTGTAACGCCTTAAAATATATGATTTCTGAAAGAAATCGAGCCAACGCTCTTGATGATAACTGATAAATAAATGAGCTTGTCAGGGGTGACTTTTTCGCCGAATTCCAATCGAGGCGAAAAAATGGGAAAATCATTAGAGGTTTTATGTACGCTTTTAGAGAAGTTGAACACTTAAACTGATTATTCATTTATTAATTTGAGAAAAAAATGTTTTTGACTATTTTCTAGAAGTTTATTTTCATTTAAAACGTATTGAAGAATGTATACTTGGCATGAATAAAAATCTAGATAATCATTTGATCGCTAAAGATTATGCTTAAACACAATGCAAACATTTAATAATCTTTTAAGTCCAAGGCTTAAGGGAGCGTATTCTTTACATTAACCGGATCAACAATACACAAGCTATAACCAGTTTTAAAAAATCATGGAGTCGATGAGTAAAATCAGCTTAAATAACGTCCAAATGTTGATGGTAAACTAATGTCATGCTGTAATGCAATTAATTATTTTATGGTTCGGTGAGTGTATCTATCGCCTATCATTAGAATTTATTGATATAGTGTTCTCATTTTAGTCATGAATCTTTGTTTCGTGAAACATAATTTATCCCATTTCATTTGTACATTGAATAAGTTGAATGTTAGAAAACGGATGACAAATACGTAATATCTTTTTTTGCAATGAAGTTTTCTTTCCTCTAGCTACATTGATTTAAGTTGACAATAGTCATGATTTAAATAGTTGAACTTCAGGGTCCCACAAATTAACATTTGAGAACGAAGAAACCCAAGACATGCTGAATCGAATAATTTAACTCGTCCTCGTTCTTTCTGATAATATTTTTAAATGTGACATTCAATGAAATAATTTATTTTGATTTTAGAAATCGCAGTAATGACGAAATGAAGCGATTTACGAAAAACCTTCATTCTGATTATTTAGCTACCGAGTTCTACCGATGAATAAAACGGTGTTATCCGATATTTTGTTATGCTTTTTATCAATGTTCTACAAAACAGTTATATCGGTCTATATTCCTTAGAACTTATAAATCAATGCTAAATAATTAACGCTTTTGCTCATACTTTGCTCGAAAAACATTTTCGACTATGCGAAATAAAGATTCTCAATCTGTTATAGTTAAATATTTCATAAATTAAAAATTTGTAAGTCGCTTTTCCATCTATATCTAATAAAAAATATAAAATAACTTGTGTTTCATAATTTGGTTGAGTTATTCGTCGAGTAATATGTAAAATTTAAATATCGTAGAACCAATGGTAAAAGAAATATCAGTTTTTCGTCATTTAATCTATACTTCTTTGCACTAAATTAGTAATGATGAGAATATTTGATTATACCTGAAGTTTTTTGATGATGTTTAAACAGGTTTAGCATATCATCGACTTCTTGCAAACTAAATCTACTTAAGTGTACGCGATATGTCGGATTTTATTCCCACCTATGAACGTTATTAGCGTCACATATTTCTTCATCATCTTGTCGATAAAGAGGAGAAAAATTTGGACAAGTGTAGATTCTTTAAATGGTATTTATTTAAATTATTAAAAATATGAAACATTTGTTATCTTTTTTTATGATTAAGAAAATTCAATATAACTATAGTTTAGCAGACTTTTTTAAAAATCTTTTTGTCTAATTAAACAGGGGGGGATGTGATGGTTGTTGGAAAGTGGGAATATCCACACCTACTCTTCATCCGATTTTCTACTATAATTCATACGTTAAAGAAAAAAACAATTTATGTCACTTTCATCAATTATAGATACTGCTTTTTGTGTGCTTCACGAAATGGGTGGTCGATTTTTTTTTTTGTTTGAAACCCTCTGAAAGTATTACTCCACTCGTTTTCCAGTAGTTTAAAAATCCAATAAAACAATTTTCGCGCAAATTTATTTATCGTTATGCAAGATCGTAAAGAAATGGTAATAATAGATATCTGCATGGATTAATAATACACTCTTTTTGAAATGCAGAAGTTCAACTTTTTTTTTATAGAATATATTTATTCACAAAATAAAATGTTTCGAATTTGCTACCATCTTAAACATAAAAAGCATGTTTATTCCCAGAATCTTACCCATGTCAATCACAACGATTTTCTCCATATCACAAGGAGGACTGACTAGGAGGGATCGGAGAATCAAAAAGATATGTATCATTGCCATTCACGCAAGAATCCATTCGAATCATCTTTTTTGCGAATGAATAAATTTTATAAAAAATATACAATTTGGAACTTATGCTTGTACTGAATGGAAATTATGTATGTCAAAATGTGTAATTAAAAAGTGTACTTGTGTTTTCGTTATATTTTTTATATCTTGTTTTCACTTAACATATGGATTTTTACATTCAATACAGTCTATATTGAAACGTAATGCGGGTAGTTTAGAAACTGAATATGGGCAAAGATGACATTCACTATAGGCAAGCTAATGATACTGGTACAACAAACCGCCAATCACTGTAATCAGTTTATTTATTTACAAAAATAAATATTTTGGAATAAGTTATTGCCGTGTTCTCCTACAATGTTTTGGAATACAATTCTACTCCAATAATCAAAATATTTTATACGCACACGATTTTTCTATATTCTATTTAACAATTTTTAAACAAATTTAATTTTCTTCCAAATAAAAATAGGCCATATTGTTAGCCAAATCTCAGATGAATGGCCCAATTTGAATTTCCATGTGGTGGGTATTCGGTTATCGCATGGCTTGTATTTAATGAAAACCCTTTACATTATGATAAAAATAATGGCTATTATGAATTCAAACAATCATCATTTATAACTGTGCTTTGATTAAGAAAATCAGCGTAGTTAATAAGATGACGTCAGAAACGGACTTTTGTATTTCATACATTGACCAGTGTCCTGCACATATCCTTCGTGTTAATTTTTGTAAGACTATGTCGAATGTTTCCCAAGTCTCATTTTAATCTCTATTCTGATGAGCATTTACCTTTTAGAATGATAACAAAACCCAAAATTAGTAATGCATTCATTGACCTTTACATAACCTTTATATTTGTATTGGCGAAACAGTAGAAAAATTTGTGAATAAATCAGCTGAAACCACCATAGATTTTCATACAAATGTTGTTCGAATGGTTGAGTAAATGTCAATTATTTAAACGGCTAGACTCCACTTACCCTAACTTTTACGCGCATTCGCGAAAATTGCGGCGTAATGATGGATTTCGAAATATTTACTGAAATTGCTTCTGACCCCGTAAATTCTATTGGATTTTTGCGACATTATGGAATTGTGCTATAAGAGATGCAATGCGAACAAGGTTCCCAAAAAATGATCGAACTTCAAAGAAATGATATTTCCGTTAAGGTATGGATCTTTAGAGTATTTAATATACTACAGCCTTATTATCAGATCAATTTCGTCTGTAACAGATGCAATACGAGGAAATTAATAAGATCTGTTTAGATTATTCACTACTTATTTGGCTCATTCCTAAAGGACAGTGAAGTACCGAATAAGAAATTTCTCTGGGTCCTTCGTATGCTGACCCACAATCAAATACGGATATCTTCATTTCTGTCGATACTGCCAACGACATAGGCAAATATTATTAAATTATTTAGAAATGTTCAGTTTACGATAACTGTCAGGTTTGTTCATGGAAACTATCTACACTAAACCTAACGTTAGGTGGCATAGGAATAATAATTCAGATTGATGAATCTGTGATTTCGCGGGCGATGCATAACCGAGGTATGAATTCAACTTTAGAATTTTAGGGAATGATTTACTGAGACCTCAGCGTTGGNCAAAAAAATAATATTCATTTCAAAGCAAATTAACATCATAAGAAAAGTGTTTTTGGAAACACACCACGATATTCTTAATGAAAACTCGCAGCTAAGATAATGTTATCATTTAATTTTTTAATAGAATTGAATAATTTTATGTCCTCTCACTTCTTTTTTACATTATCAGTAAAAGCAAGCTTCGAATCATTTAAACAGCTTACGCCATCCGTATGTGTTAGTCAGTCAAATTAGTTCTAAATTAAAAGAATAAGTTGGCCGATTTCGTTAAAAACTGCTTATTCATCATTATTCTTCAAATCAACTGAAACATCAATGAGGGATACGTTATCTTATTTCATTCCTCCGTTGTACTCAGTTATATATAACAATAAATTAAATGCATTTTAACAGTCACCACAGACAATAGGTGGCTACGATTTAAAATGTTATGAGTTCGAAACAGAATGAAACACCATAAATATGTTATTAAATACAATAAAAATACAAGATTTCGTCGTATTTACTGGATAATCACTTTTATCTTATTCTATATATATATGGTGCGAGACCTGACAAATACTTTTAATCGCATCAATTACACGCAATAAATATACATGTAATCTTGGTAATTTTCATTAATCATTCAGAAATTCCGTTTATTTGATTAATTTGTGTAGTTTTGATTTGAATAAATCAATACCAATATAATTATAAATTCAATGGAAATCCATTTATATGTTTAATAGCGCAAAAACAATTTCAGACATGAATATAATTGAATTTAAGAGACGAGTAAACATATCTGGCGTTCATAATCATCCAAAATTTTTTTATTATTGATTACTGCTTATTTATTTTATAATATTAATCGGATTCTTTACAAAAAACAAGAAATTTTAAAACGATTTATTAAATAATAAATTATATTGATTATGTGTTAATTATTTTTAAAAACCATTTACAATAACTATGAGGTTACTTTGTATTTGGACAATAAGTCTACATATTTATCAAGTCTTAAGTGTCAACAAATGATGGACGGGATGCTGTCGAATAGTAAAATTATTGTAAATTTAAGATTTGTCATAACATCACAAAAATTATAATTAATGATCTAGAGACAATATGTATACATTCGACCTCCCTATTTATTCATGAAAATCAACATCTTATACATCGATAAATCAAATGAAACTAATTTCTGGATTGAGACAGTTAATTATCATTTACTTTTTGTCCACGTTATTTGCAACGAATCTTTACAAATTTCCTACGCTAACCATCAAAATATTAAAATGGTTTTTGGTAATTTAAGACCAGGAATTCCAAATCTACTTGAGTGTGAACCAGGATGCCGACTATTTCACAGGATTCGATTTTTTGTCACACATAATACTCCAAATTTTACCATCAAGTTGAAGGATATTTATTGCTTTACTAGATAATTTGTACAATTTTCAAACATTTTTTCAGAGGTAGATATTACTTTTAATAGGTTATACCCACACCGATTAAGAATTGGAATTTGTCTAAATTCGTTTATGAAGGAAGTCGGAATGAAACTGAGTCTATATTTGTGGTCGTAAATGTTCGATTAATCAGTTTCTTAAACGAATATTTGTTTGGACCATTAAATCGAGAGATGTGATATTGAATTTATCTCCTATGATTGTTTTAAATATACAGGTTCATTAAAAAGACGAGGGGGTGATGTAAATTCGTTTA
Source organism: Thelohanellus kitauei (assembly GCA_000827895.1). Lineage (NCBI taxonomy): Eukaryota > Metazoa > Cnidaria > Myxozoa > Bivalvulida > Myxobolidae > Thelohanellus > Thelohanellus kitauei. The sequence goes on from JWZT01005557.1 coordinate 6,943, forward strand.
TCTACCAAATAAACGCCAGTGACTGGCGAATGCCTTCCGAAAGGAACAGTAAATAAACAATTTCAAATTGTAATGTTTTTTATGCAGACAATTGGAAAGTGAGTTTAAACTCACATTTTAGGATGTAACCATGACAATATCTATCATAGATGTTTTTACTGAAGAAATTGAAGTCGATAATCGAGTGATATATAATTCTGTTGTCAGACACGCAGAATCAAAAAATAACATCTATTTTAACAATATACAGTTTATTCCATTCCGAAAATCAATACCAAATCATGGTATGAATATTTTATAGAAGCACTCAGTATTAAAACTATTTTCTATCTTCCATTATTGGTTCACCGCCGGACCGTTGATGAGATAATGGATAATAATATGGTAATCATGAAAAAACTATCGGTCTGGTTATTTGATCAAGTATTCAACAGACGATGTTACATTTGAAGAAATCAAACTGAAACTCAAATACGCCTCGTACACAAACGCAGTTTCATGCTACGATGATGTTTAAAATTAACTCTGAGATTTTACCATATATTGACTGTCTAAAATTTTATGACAGTCGGTATTCCTTTGTTTTGTTCCGTTTGTGTTTCATTTTGCGTTTATTAACTTTGTTTTAATTTCATTTGGCTGTGCGTGACAGCAAACAGATATTTTTTGCGCATGCTAAAAAATCAATATTTATAACATACGATGTAGTGTGTGATGGGCGTCAGAGTTTTAAAATGTTTTGTTTCGGAATTCATTCGAATTCACTAAGTCGTGGAAAATAAAGTAACAATTGGTATATAACGCTAACCCTCTGATTTTTTGTATATAAAATCAATTTTTGAAATTTATCAAATGAAAATCTAAAGGATTTAAGAGTCAATTAATGAGCCAGAAAGATGAATTGTCGTTTATTATTTATCGTTTATACAAAAAAACCCCAAACAGTTTCTAAAAAACACTTATTTCATCACATAATGTCCAAAATTTTCTTAAATTTGAAAAAGCACTAGTGTTTATACACTCTATTACATTCAAATGATGGTTTATATTATTATCAAGTTTTGAACTCGATAATGGACATGTTTATTCACTGGGGTACAAGATGTTTCGATGTCTCAAATTAAAACATTTTTGAAATTCTGAGACATATTATCATGAAAATTATTTTTGTTTTGTGTAGCAGGTGCTAAAATGGTGTAATTTTTCTGTATTTATTTGTGCTACAAATGAATTCCTTAATCAGACAGTTTAAATTTCCCACACAAATACAAAATTCTCTCTTATGTTTAAATTTAATTACATCTTTGTTTCACACTCTCAATATATCTGTTAACAATTAAGAAAAACCAAACGTAAAGGACTCTATTTGTTAATATTTATTTTCTAAGCCTAGATATGTTCGATAATTTGAATTAAAAATCTGTGTGCTTGATTGGAGCTCTATTATGTGTATCAATGTGTGTTTAACTTTAACATTATGTTGGTTTGAAATGAGAATCTATTCAAATTCATTGGTTAACATTTTCTTCTGTTTTATCGAATCAGTTATGAATACCTCCATTAGTTGAATTTGTTTACTATTTTAATATGACATTTTTTGTATCATCAGAATAATAAATGAACAGTTTTCTGATTTCGTAGCTTATAGACAAACAAATACTTCCTTATTGGCTTCAAAACACTCGAAATTTGTACCCATGCAATATATTTTTAATAAGTCATCACAAGAACGAACAAACTAAGATCTGCGTGCGACATTAATTTCAGCTCAACCTGTAGGGTTTCCTGATCGTATCTACATTTTCCATAAGGTCCTTCACATTCGTTAACTTAAATTTTATCAATATTTAGCAAAATAAAAACAATAAATTCTATATATATTGATTAATTTCATCTAGACATTTTGTGGACAATATGTTCATCTTATGCATTTATTTGTGAGGATTTAAAAAGCTCTCGAATCTCTAGAATAATTTAAACTTGCGAAAGGTATAGAAATAAATGGAAAATATTTATTAAATGTGGTGGTTTTTGTCAAATGATTTCCAAAATATATGAATCAGTAGTTGATATGGAGAATCAATATATTGTTTTGCAGAGTGTAGTCAAATGTTCAGATTTTAATCCATTAATTTTGGATCCTCGATTATAAAAAGCAAGTTCAAAAACTCATTCTATGATATTTTCGTAATTATTAATTTTATTCAGACCATCAAAAAAAGGGGGAGATTTCGAAAAGATGTTGCGATTTTAGTATAGTTTACGTTTTAAATCGTATAAATATAAAACGATCATAATTATGATATGGATTCAAAACTTATAGACCTTGTATTACCAATTCTCCATTGAAAAAAATACAATTGTAAACATTCTCAACATGACTCTCAATGTGATGTAACTACATATTTTTATGAAAAATATAATTTTGTGTTGAAATTTTTCTTAAGAACAAGATGGTTCGAAAAACAAACAAAGAGTTGTTCAAATTCCGTCATCTCACAATTTTTTTCATTTGATATTTATTACAATTTTAGCGGCTGAATGATAATAAATCCAAATTTTGACATCATATGTTCATCATGACCAATTCACATAATTCGAACGCTTCTATTCTATTTGTTAAATATATGTATATAAACTATGCAATAAAGCGATATTCATCTCCATCTGTGGTATTACCAGCCATCATTAATCAACATATAATTATGTAATTGATTGACTGTTATAATACGGCTATCACGATGTAAGCATACAATAAGGTATGGTCTCTGGGCACGGAGAATGAAGGGTGTGCCTTTTTGATGATTTGGATTTCAAAACATCATCAATTTATTTATTCCGAAAAATGTAAATTTTTAAATCTGTTATCTTCAAATATCATCACCTATTCTGAATCTGGTTAAATCCGTCCATGTAGTCATGAGTTAGATTCCATTGTATTCGATGAGGATAAAACTAAAAGCCAATGTCTAAAAGAATATGAGAGCTGGGAGATATATTTTTGTACCACGATCATGACGAGTTAATCCCTTTTTTAATCCGATCGAAAATGTAAGACAAAATGTATTTCAAAATAAAGCATAGTTTTCATGCAAGCGTTTATTATTTTAGGAGCATCATATCTGTGTAAATTTTTAATTACCTATTGCAGCGCCTCTTTTGATTCTGAATATTAGTAAAATTCAAATTATTGTCGAAATGTATCTAATTTAGTGTAGCATAAGGTACATAAATTCGATGACGTGGGCGGTCAAAAGACAAACGGTTGAAAATATCGATTCAAATATAAGTGAAATACAAACAAAAATGCCTTATTATTCAATTAAATATACTCTTGGGACTATATAATAGTTTCGACCATTCTATTATTTAACAGGGACAGTATATTCATGATCTATTTCGCTGTATGTTTTTATTAATAGCACAAATAACTACCTATAGCTTTGAAGTTTTCTCGAAATTTAATGATAAAATGTTTTCATTGAAAAAACTCACAAATTTAAGCACAGAAACGATTTAATGATTTTATAATTTAAAGGTCGTTGTTTTACGTTCGGCAACGATTAATCGAATTATCAATTAGGCTCATTCTCTCAACATTACAGCAGTGCTTAATAAATCTATCAATCCAAAGTCGATGATACATTTTCAGATTCATATCAAAGCAATACAAGACCCTATTTACACAATTTCTAACATACAAAAATATGGTTACTATCTGAAAATGATATTTAAAGGTTACGATATGTCTCATGTTAATTAAAAGTAAATAAATATCTTTAAATTTTATCTTCTCTATTGGCTGTTAGCATATACGCTCAGATCAATGAGACATATATGCGCTTAGTTTACTGAAATTGGATTTATTACAACTTCAATAACCTTTCTAAGATTTATCGTTTACTGTTGTAATAAATCCAATGTCGGAAATTTCGAATGTTATCGACAAGTCTCGTTTTGTGTGTAAAATTATGTAAGCTGTCAAATTCTGATAAGTATGCTCGTATATTTCCGAATTATTAAAAAAAGCTATGCTATATTGATGCGAAATATATAAATATAGTATTATGTATTTAATATTTCATTATTCGAAACAGTTAAAAGAGACCTCTAATTCCGATGAAATTAATCTTTCTGTTGATGTAGTTTCGAGTTTCATTTGCAGTTCAATGAACGAAATATTTTTTTTGCCTTCTTTATTGTTAATTATCATCTTTGATCAAAACACGTTAATATATTTATCATTCCTTTGTTTTAGGACACTACGTTGGTTTAAAAAACAACTGATAAATAGGTTTGGAATATCACTTTTTATTTGAGAAGTATTCATGATAACGAACCACAGATATTCTTAAACAACTGAGGAATATGGTTAGCCAGGTATACCCTTAAAGGAACATTTCTGAATGTTCAGTTTCTAATATTCACTCAGAATTTAAAAGTAAATTATTAAAAAATCATGATCGTATGTCGAAAATAATAATAAGAATAGACAGGTCTAAAAGTCAAAAAATTAGATATTTGGAAATTGTGGATATTTTTGGTTTTATGATATTTGCTAGATAATGTGTAGTTATAACAGATAAATACAAATTGATCGAAATAATGGAAAGAACCCTAGATCCAAAAAATGATTACTAGATTTATATTTATCTATACATGAGATGATTAATAAGGCGATTATTTCATCTTATTAAGATCTGTTGACTAAAAGAAAAAATTATCATCATATTTGGTCAGTATTGGTCTCTTAACGAAAACCCGATAAGAAAGAGAAAGTATGTATATTCATATTAATATTGATAACTGAAATTGATATTTTTTTAACCGAGTTTAAAATCTAATAGGAATTTTTGATTTCATAGACATTAGAAATATCACCTATAAACAATTTTGGCTGACACAAATATAAATGAGTCTTTAAGCCCCGTATCATCATCACTGTACCACAATTTGAGAGATATAAACGAATGTGTCAAACCAAAAATCGAATGCCCTAATTTATCTTATAAAAATTTACTCTCACCTCTGCTTTAAAAACTATGTATTATATTAGAAAAAGCTCAAATTTTTTTATGAATTACCAGTACCGATATTTGGATACAAAAACAGTCGTTTTTTCATAAATATGTTGGTTTTTGAGAATTTGGACAGATAGATAAAAGAAAATCATGTTGAGAATTCAATCAACATATAATCGTAAAATCTCGAAACTTCGCCTTTTTATATGAAATTATGGACCTAATAAAAATTTCAATCTCTTATGTTTTAATTTTAGTTAAACATTTTAAGTTAAATAATCCAGATAACTCGGTACTGGTTTTTGGAATAACGATTAATTTTATCAAATCCCCTCAATAAACTGATTTGGTACCTACAATCATCAAATCTGGTTATTTTTAATGTGTACCAACATGAATTACTAAATAAAGAAATTTCATAACCAGAATAAACTTATAGAATAATATATTTTAACGCTCGCTGTTAAAACTGTATATTTTGAATGTGTCAATTGGTGTACCGAGAACATCGCGAGATATATTTGTGTAATGTATGATATACACGTATTCGTTATGAAACCGATCAAAAATATATGTCCTAAACTGCTTCCGACCCAAGAGTTATCTAGAATATAGTTTGATTACATTTTGGTAACATTTTTATGGTATTTTTTAAAAGGAGTAAATAGATAACAAAAATTGACCTACCGCTCGCTATTTCAGCCTTTTTCTTCCTTTTGAATATTGATGGTACACGAAAAATTCTGGATTATCACGTTAGTACCGTTTGTACCAAGGCTAAAATTTATTGCCAGAAATATTAGTTTAAATGATTAGTAAATATCGGTTATCTTAACTTCGGACGTATAATAATCACAAATCAGCAAATTAAAAATGTTTTGAAATAGGTAGTTTAAAAAATTTATGGCGTATTTATGATCGCAGAGAACCAAAACAGATGCTGAAAACGTTAGGTTATCCAAACTGATTTTAATCCGAAAAGTAGTTATGATACCTATTTGTCAGAAATAAAGAACGTGCTGATCCTTCTCTTCTAAGCTAACTGATGGATTTATACTCATAATATATGCAAAACATCAAAAAGTGGATTGAGAAAAATATATTCATCTTTGGGTTCATAAAAATTGAAGTACAGTCAATTCCGTCGAAAAAAATTCCTCAATATTTAAGAGTCAAAAAAACGGTTTAATCAGATGTGTTCGAGGAAATGTTTTTAAAGATAAATTTAGTGTTTCAAGAGATAATATATCACAATATTTTCAACTTCTCAGAGAGAAAAATGAAATATTTTAGTAGATGATTATAAATTTAGAACATTTTTTGGATTTAGTCCCTGAATTAATATAATTTTAACTATATCTTACGGCAATATTATGACCAAAAACTAAAAACATCAGTAAGAGTCTTTTCATGAAAAGTGTGACGTCATCGACCCAAAATTTTTTAGTCACTTTTATAGATGTGCATTTGTTTTTAAGCAAAAAACAAACTGATTCTTTTATCCAGTATATTTAAAATTAAAATGACGGAAAAACAAAACGGTTTCACACAAATTTAAAAAAAGAACACTAAGGAGGATTTATAGGTTTTAGATACCGTGATTTCACTAAAAATTATAAAAAATCAATTTAAACCAAATATACTGTCAAGGTTGATTATCAAAGTAAAATGGAAAATAACCACCACAAAATCATTTGTTTTAACTCATTTCTTAATGATAAGATACCGGTTTCAGAGTATTTATTGCTAAATTAGTATTAAGGGATGTATAGGTGATCTAATATGCTTGTAATACATCATGGTTGGTAAAATTTATAACTAAAAATGCGAATGATGGTTCTCTTTTATTTTTGAAGAACGATTCCTGATAGCTTGTTTTGATTTTAACAAATTGAAATTATAAAATATCAACTAGTATATACTTTTCGTTGTAAAACTTCCAATGCATCAAAAAGAAAACAATGATGCATGGGATGGTGTTAAATGAATGAATATAATTAAATTTTGATAATATACCACATCCTCCGGAGTCTCCACTGTTGATAGTTCTGGCAGCGATTGTCCTTGATATTGATGTGCGATCTAAAATAGGAAATGAAATATAAAAGTCAATTTTGTGACAAGACTATTTTGGTGTTGGATTCTTGTGAAAAACAAACGAAATCAAATTCAGGATTTGGAAGCCAAGAATATTTCCTAAGTTTAACAAATTAACTGATCAACACTATACTCTTTTTCTTATTTATTAGTAGGTCATGATTTACGAAATAAGTCAAAGATTAAATTTTATCGAACTTTTTGAAATTTAAAGCATGCGTCGTTCATCTTCGTTAACAACCGAATACTCTGAAATGATATTTATACACGAATCTAGTTTATTTGAAACCATATCAATAATTTACTTAACTAAATATTTTATGCCGAGATGGACTATTATGGTTAGATCTTCAAGTAATTAAAAAATATCCGATCCGAAATTTATAACCCTCATTGTTTTGTTAGGAACGTATTTCTTTAATAAACAAACCCTTTCAATTCTTTTTAACAAGCATTAGAATCAGTAAATTTATCATAAATGTATTTATAACCTTGTCAAATGAACTTTTATCTGTTTGGGTGATTTTGATAACACATAATTCGCTCTATGAATATTACATGTTAGAACTGGGTTAAATATTATCAAACGTTTAATGATGAGCATGCGTCTAAAACATCAAATTAAAAGCACAGTATTTCCTGAATTAATCAAACGAATTTCATAGTAATCACACAGTTTAGCGGTCTGATGATTTATTCACATACAATATTAAGGTTTTCTCCATTTTATCCACTTTAATATTTGATTTTTACGATCCTACGGATTAAACTGTAACATAAATCACCATTAATCTTATGGAAATTTGAGGTTACTCACATAAATACCATATTCTGATTATAGATGACACTATCACTTGATGACTGGTCCCTGGGTGTTGACATATTTTTATTTGCTTTGAAAACAAAATTTATTGGAGGATCCAAGTATTTGTTCAAAAATAATTTTTAAAGGCAAATATCGCATTTATATGGGCTTCATTGTGGGAGAATATATCAAGTGTCGTAAAAACAAATCATTGGTTCCTGACAAGTGAATGTAAAATCAATGTCCAAAAACGCTAACTATAAACGATTTGGGTTTTTCAACGTATACCCAAAAGGATCCTTTTCCTTTGTTTAATAGTTAGTAGATTCAGAATTTTTATAGTAACTTTGGGAGTCAAGGATTATTAATGTTAAATCAAACGTCAGAATGATATAGTTAAATATTCGCGCCAGGAAAACGCATGTTGCTCATTTATCAGTATGTTAACCGTGTGGACATAGAATAAACCCACGTCGCTGAGGCTTTTCATTCAAATGTTGTGTAGAAGAATAAGTTTTTCTTTAAAAGAACATGCGCTGATAAATTTCATGAAAATCAGAGTCTCATTTATGTGAATAAAACTATGAATGAAAATATTTGGTATTCTCGGTCACCAGTTTCAAATACAGAAAAGTGTGCGAAGGCTATCAATATATTCTACATCTATTAACCAGTGGATTATTCTTCTATTAATGTATTTACAAAAGCTGAAAAAACAATCTCAGTTAGACAGCATAAATAATATGGAAATTTTATAAACATTAAAATAATATGCATTTAATATTTTTTGACATTCTAATGCCACCAATATTTACCACTGATTTTAAAAAACGCTAACTTTTAAAAATTGGAAAGAACAAGACTATTCAAGTTTTTTTCGTCCTTTAAATTCTTTCCATCCTACCTATTTTAAAATATTAAACTTTTTATCAATTTTTCTACTCACATTTTAAGATCAAAATCTTGTCGGGTGCCTATAAACTAATATCTCATGAATATTTGTAGCATTCAACCATAAAAAATGTGGATTAATGATTTGATTCCACTTTGAAGAACGACAAGTGCGCAATCGAAAGACAAGGTCTACCATGATTAGAAAATGACTTTGTATAATATTTACTATTATCAATCAAAACAGACGTTAATATCTAGTGGAAGTTTCGTAATTAATAATATTCAATGGATTAAATGTCAATTTTTTTGTCTCGATGGAGAATAAAATTCATTGTTCCAAATCTCTCAAAATCATAAAACCTCAAATATTGATTTTTGTAAATAAAACTCATGCGTTTTTATGCAAATTAACAGATACATTATTCAGTATATTATTGGTAATTTTGAAAGTAGATACATTAATAAAAATGTATAAATATTGAAATAATATACCGATGCATAGAGTGGTTCCTCTGCTACTGTGGGTTCAGAGACTGCCCTTCTCATCCCTGTGCTTCTCATCCCTGTAGTCACCTTTAATTAATATGAACAAAATTAAAAAATAACAAATTTTTGGTTTATTTGAATATCAGATGAATAATACTGGTAAAATTATTTTCATTCTTTGAAAGTATATGAAAACAAAAATCATCAAAATCTAATATAAACGGTCCAGGTTTTGGGAATAATAAATAAATAAGCATTCATTAATGTGAAAAGCCATTGAAATTTATCATTTAAAAAAAATCATCGTGTCATTTCGTTGTTAGATTATATAATATTCAATGATTCCACACCTCATCAATATTTATCAGAGTGAAATAGCTTGAAGGCACGAAAAAATGCAAACAAAATATTGAAGTTGTTATGTTGTAATCTTGAGACATTAATGACAGCTTTCAAAAAGGCGACGCTATTCGTAACCAAAAGGCGGTATAAATTGCAATTTATTTCACTTAATGATCATAAAATATGTCAAAAGACATCTTTTTGTTTGTTGAAAGAGACCAGGATGTATAATAACAAAATATACATCAAGAAAAATCATAAAAGTATTAAAATTAACATATTGTCAACACAAACATTTTGATGTTTGATAACAACTCTAAAGGTCATAAATTGTTGAGTTGTAAATAACGATTTATTCCGATAAAAGCAGTCATGACATCTAGTTCAATAAATTCCAAACTTATCCTCCCTCCTCCGTCCACCATTAATCAGGTGTCACGAACCAATTTATACTAATCTCGCATATCTATATGTAATATTATAAGAGCGTCAAAATAAACATATTCTTCTAAAACTGGCAATGAATGTGAACGATTTAAACCGATCATGGCATAGGTTTTAGAGATGAAATTGAGAATATCTAAAATAAAGTAATCTAAATATAACCACAAGATCTATTTGGTCAGACAATACACATATATAATAGTTTGTATGATCCTTTTAACAAAATCTTTGCGAGTATAAGGTCAGTTACACAGTTCGTAGTCATCACAGATACCATACACAAGAGAGTATAAATTTTGATATTTATTCTGAAAAAATTATAAATATCAAAGTAAATAGATTCGTTATTCGACTAAAAATTACGACAATAAAATAAAATTAACCTCTTAACTTCTCAGTATTGATTTTATAATTTTTTACGTTGTTCTTGAGAATAGAAGCGTTAATTAAATGAAATATTACACTAATTTAGGTTCCGCAATTTATTTCTTTATTAATCGTATCAGAGCAGGTGTTTTTATTTTTAAACCATTTTTATATTCGTAAAATAACAATGATAAAGTTTGTGGTAAAAGTACAAAATTTTGTTAGTTTTTTTCATATAAATAGGTTTTATGATGAATATATCTTAAAATGATTTATTGATATTGTTAGGGTGAATCAATAAACAATTTTTGTTGTAATATATACAATACCTCTGCGTATATTGGTTCTTGGGTCTGTTCAGCTTCAGAAACTTCCCCAGTTGCTTGACCTGATGATTGCGGCTAAAAGTAGAAAAGAATTTAAAAAGTGTAACTGAGTTAACAGATAAACTATCTCAAGATAATTATTTTAGATTACCATAAAATCAGTGAATTAGATTGAACATTAGGTAGAAAACCAAGATGTTAAGAATATATGATCGAAATTTAACCTATCAATCGAAATACAGATACAAATTACTTTGAAGTTAATAATATTAAATATATTAGTGTGGATTTCGATATTGAAAAGTACTTTTCTCATGATTGGGGCATAAAAGTCTATTTATTTTTATTTAAAAAAATTAAGAAGCATTTTTTTTTGATTGATTCATAAAAGATCGCTTTATCGACGCAAAATTTAATCCGACGTGGAGAAATCCAATATTTCGTGAATTCATCTTATTCAGGACGACTAATGGGATATGAAAGATCAATTCTAATCTGCTCGACCTTTTTTTATTTGATAAAAATGTAGAAATACAATCATGATGAAATTAGATGGACTTTGTAACTATTTCCGTATCAAATATACACAATTTTATATTCTAAAACCATTCAATACACACTATATTAGTTTAATTAGTGCTAAAATAAAGCATTGGATCTGCGTTTAAAATATCAAGGAATCTCTAACACTGAGATGCATGAGATAAATTATTTGAAATAATCTAGTTATTTTGTAAAAGTCTAAAGTTTACATGCGGAAAACATCACTGCTGATTCATTTTATGATATCATATATTTGACGTTGAATTAGCTGTCAAAAGAAGGTTATCTTTAGTACTTATTATGGGAATTGTAATTACAGGAATCAGCGAAATCAAAGCCTCGTTTATCATCCGCTGTCATAAAATTCACATCATAATTTTATCACTTTTATCGAAGTAAATAGTGGTTTTCATTAAGCCGATCATTTAAGAATCAGGATATTAAGTTTCGATTTTATTAATCGGATTGAATAACCTTCATTTATCTGGGCTGTTCTCTCAAAATCTCGCCATTTCAAACATCAAGACAATGTTATAAAAATAGGATCTTATTTCATGATTAAATGATTCCTTAATTTAATGATCATGTAAACCACTAATTTATTCTGTCAAATAAAATTGTACTAGAATGGAATTCGATATTCTTTGCATTTATATTTAACAAAAAAATATTTGACAACACAAAGGATATGCTCAGATACATAGACTTTCCAATAAATACCGCCATCAATTTATAAGGCGGTAGATCCAAACAATACATACTATCTTGGGAAACAGTATACATGTAGCTTAGTTCTTATTTGTTAGTTCAAAAATATATTTTTTCTATTTATTGAAATGTGATAAGTAATATGATATTATATTTATCTTGAATCTAGTGTCTGCGTTTTTTCCAATATATAAACGATATATCTAGTTTTCTTCAAAATTCGTATCATTAATATATATCGCCTGACACTTAAAACGAATACGTTTCGATCATCTATTTCAAATTGACCCTTTATTGTCTTACCATGAATTAACATTGATACAGCTTTGATCAGCCATTTTTCCGTTTTGTGCAATACACTTTCGACCCTCAGGTATAGGTGGCTAAAATTTTAAAATTTTAATGGAAAACCCAGATAATTGGACCAGCGAAATGATTGGGTGTTTTGTTTTCTATAATTTAAGAGCTCAGCGTTGAAAATCAACGAATTTCGAACGAGATACGTTGTCTCATCGTATCGTCATAGAACAGTGGAACCAACTTCTTAGAGATTTATAGGATATTTGGCTCCAATATTGAGACTGTAAGCAAAATAGAGAAAGTTTATAAGCAAGATGGAAGGTACGTTCAGCCTCCAAAAGGTGGAAACCATCAAGGAAAATATAATATATCTCAAAAATAATTATTGTGCGATATCATGGATGAGGGTTATACACGCACTCTTCAGAGGGTGTGCGATCTGTTCTTCTAGAGGAACAACATCACTAGATCAAAATCAACTTATTCTCGTTGTATCAAAGAATTCAACTTTAAGTTGAAGATGATCAGAGTCATTCTAGAACAGAGGAACGATACTTCCATGATTCTATCATGTATAGAATGAGCATAAAATTTTATGAGGATTCCCCCAGACCGCAACAAAATATTTTTCATTGATGAGAAAGGATTGCCAATCAACATAGTTAGCCGGTGTGGTCAATCACCAATTTGAGTTTCAGCAACTCGAACAGTCCCGATACAGAGGATGATAAAATACTGTATTGGGTGTACCATATCATTTGATGGAATAGTGAATTTTCAAATATCTCAGAGGCCTTACAATGCAGAGATCTTTCAAGAGTATCTCTCAGATGTTTTTCAGTCCTTAAGCGAAATAGGAGTTTTGCGAGCTTATATGGTTATGGACAATGTTCCTGTCCATTAAATTGAAATTAATTCGAGTTTCATCGTTTTCTTCGGTCACTCGTTAATTTGTTTGCCTCCAAACAGTCATTCCTGAAACCGATGGAACAATATTTTCTAAATGAAAGCTGACTGTACGGCAGAGGGACTTAAGAAATGCTGAACCAATTTTTGACCCTATTGAGAGAGGGTCTACCTGTATAATACAGGCATACTGTATGGGCTTTTACACACATATGGAATACTACCTACCGAACGGGATACAAGGAATCCCAGTTAAAGCATAATTAATGGTATTTACCAATTGTGTTTTTGTATTCCGTTTTGTAAAAATTCTTGAGAAATATTGTGAAATATCGGATGCGAAACGCAAAGCGAAAATTTGATTGCACGAATTCATAGGCCTAGCCGCAAAGTGGAAAGTTGATTGCACAAAACGCGAATATAACTTATCAGTACTGTATTACGACCCTGCAGTTTGAAACCATATATATTACGATATGATTGCTTAAAAAATGTAATATGACAAAATATGGCACATAAATAATACCATGGGGAATTATGTACAGTTTTAAATAACTGCCGTAAATTAAATCAATTTGGAATACAATGACATTTACCAAAACTTCAAACTAACAAAGTAATATTTTACAAGTATGATTTTTCAAATTTAACATTTTTGTACTTCGAAAAATCAAGGTGACTCAAATTTATTAAATACACACGGTGGGAATATTATCAATAATTATTTAAAATCAAATATGATTATTTCCAAAAAATGGAATGTTTTGAACATATTTTCAAATCAATTCACTGAAAAAACTCGAATACGCGTGATAGAACAAATTTAAAGGCATTTTGATAAAATCAGATGCTCATTGTGATAGAGTAAAAAACAATATATTTCATTTTATTCTTTCTGAAAAAAACTATTGATCAAATTGAAATCATTTCGGGTTAAGAGATGTATCAAAATTGTAAGATTTGCCCATAAATACAGGTATATTATTTCTTGAGAAATGTAGTCGATTGAATTCGCATCTTTTCACTTTTTTTCGGTGTTTAAGTTATATATAATTCTTTTAATTAATCTTTTTAATATATATATTGGCGATAAACAGTTTTCTGGACAATCTAAAATTGTAAACATTCGATTCGTTCTTTTACTTAAAGAAATTCTAAAAATGCATAAATTCGATCAAAGCAATTTATGAGACGTTATTAAGCCCAAAAATATGATGGCAATATAAATTTTATGAGTGCTTTAACATGTATCACCTTAAACATAACATAAATTTTGAATCTTAACCGTTTTTAGATTTTTCAGATGCAGAAAATTGAAAATAACTAACGTGATGTATACAGCCGAAACATTTTTATTGTCTACTTCCATCAAATATTAGAGCATGCTCCCAAAACCTCCATATATTTCACAAGCACGTATGATCGAATACTAGCATATAAGTTCAGATGATCGTTATAAATCAAATGTATTAAACATTTCAAAAACTATGTATATTATTAAATACATCAAATGAGTTTATATTCTAACGATTCATGAAATGACACCAATCTTAATTTATGAGCTTTTAACTGCCAATATCATTTGTGATTTGTGATGTTCATAGAAACAAGAATATTCTGAATTTTTCAAGAAAAGGTTGTCTCAACAAATAAAAAATAGAAATCTGAATTCCTTTTACAATGAAATATATCATCATTGGTTATTAAGACTATAAACAGATATAAGTATAGACGCATAACAAAAAAAACAGTAGACCGATTTATAGAACGCTTGCATCGGACCAAAGAAAGACTCTGATTTACGAGTGGTGCAATTTCATCCGTCAATCCAAAAAGTATATTTGAATAACCAGAAGCAAAATTACGTATCAATTATATGCTACTATACCTATCTTGAGTACATGACTATTTAAGTAGGCTATTTTGAGAAATGTAGATGATGTGCTCGAGAATGAATATAAATGTCTGAAATAGTTAATACACCATTTTCTGTCCAAAAATTTCCTGATTTCCAATTTTAACATTCAAAGGTTCAAACGTTGAATTTAGGATTGGTAAAATCTTGGAATGATTTTTTGCTACTAGGCCAAATCAAATCTCGGTAAACGACGACAAATATTCCACTCTTGAATCTGACTTAATAATCACAAACATATTAAAGGTAGAATTTGAGTAAATATCATTTTATAAATATTCGCCGGAACCTTAAAATGTCATCATCGGAATTTCGGCAATTTTTGGCAGAAAATGGTGTAATAATTATTTTTATATCAATTTTTGGGGATTAAATATAGACAAAAATTTGAAAAATGCCAACTGGCTGAACCTTCGTAATCAAATAACGAATTTTGTAAGCATTTATTCCACAGATCTAATACTGGTTAGATGTCATATCGTATATGTTAAGAGCAGTGTCAAACTTAGGCACAATTGTCCACCGTAAGTTTGTCTTACCTCTAAGGAATAGTTAAGAATATGGCGTTCATTTGCTGTTCAGAATGGCAATTCAAAGTGAATTAATTATACTTACAATTTATTTAAGACAGACTCTCAATATAAATAGAAGTCGGCTCGACACGTTATATGGGTTATTTATCTCTATTATTTACGAATAAGTATTTCTGAAATTGCGCAAAAACAATTTGAAGGTGATAGTATTCAAGACATAATATTGTATTAAAATTAACTAAACAGGAGTATTTTAAAATTTATTTTGTTGTTTTTTTAAGAAGAACTCCTCTTATGATTATTTCAGTTTAAAATTCTAATAATGATAAACAAAAAGAATGTAAAGATGTGGATAGAGATGCAGAGGCACAAAATTGGATAAATTTCAAGCGCAACCGGAACCCAGTAATGACATACGAACACAAAATCTTGGCTATATTGTGGAGCATAATATTATTACGTTTTACGTGTCTTTTTATTTACATGAGAAAATTGATGGTTTTATTAACCTATTATTTCATTAAATATTAAAAAAAGGGAAAATTATTTTGATGCTTTTTATGTTGTGATAAAATTGGAAAAAATCTAATCAATAAAAAATAAAGAAAGATATTACAGAAAGTAATACGCTATAAACATCAGTTCTTTATTAAAACATTAAAAAAATCAAAACATTTCTCAAAAATCAAAAATTATACAGTAAACCGTGCCTTATTTTCAGCTATTGTGGGACAAGATTTGGAATTAAAGGAAAAATAGTCAGGGTTGATTGTGTTTATCTATAGATTTATATGATAAAAAATCAAGTCTAAATTTACCGTAGTTTCTGTCGGATAATCCACGAGCCCCAGGCCTTTTCGAATTTCTATTTTATGGTAAATTTTACCAGTTACATCTTCCTAATAATTAGCAATGTAATGAAAATATTACCGTTATATTATCAAAGATACGAAATTACAACTAGAGGTATAAATATATTTTTCTATCGTAATTTTGATAAGAAATGTGTTTTTTTAGAACAATATTTCAAGGGAAAAGAAAAAAAAATTTTATTGACAAAGGTAATAGATCCATTATTGCGCAGATTCCATTTCATATTGCCATAATCCACTCTTAAATATTAAGTCAATAAAATTAAATGTGGTGATATTTTATTAACGATTGAAAACCGAAATATAATTTCCTGTAAAAATTACGAAGTTTCTAACAATTTATGCTACTTGTCTTACAGTAATTTAGGGTTCGAAAAAATCATCAAATCTTTTATCGTCACAAGGGAATTCCAACATAAGAATCTGTCCCATTTCACAGCGTAAGAGGCGTATATTATATATCAAAAAAGTATATTCTCGGTACAGTTTGTCGAATAAGATAAAAATTAGGTTTGAACATCAGCAATAAAGTTAATATTTAGACCATTTACAGATCATGATTCCGTAAGATATTTAGCCTAGGATGTACAGCACAAAACGTGCCATAAATCAATAACAGCTAGACAGTTAATTCTAATTCCAAAATCCGATTCCCGTTTCAATTATTCATTAAATATCTCAATATGAAATTTTGTCGATAAGAGATTAAGTAGGATATTGACGTTATCTGAAATGGAATTTTCGCGATTATAAATATAAACCCTGTAAGTCTAGATATTTAGGAAAATATTGGGGTTAATTTTCCAGTGTAAATAAATTATTGTGGTCAAATGATATTAATTAGTTCAATATAGCACGAAGAAAGAGTATCCTATATCGGAATTAAAAGTATTTTAATCTTAAAACTTCCAAAAAAAATTATATATCCTCAATAATACTATTAAATACAGAGTTACAACAATGGTAGATATTTTGCCCTAATAGTGCCAATATCAATCAATGTTTAAGGGCATTATTATGCTGAATTATATTTAGACTTATCTTAATTTCCAAGATTGCTTTAAAGGTATCAAGATAAACACAAGAATATAGATCGACGTTTGCGAAAATCTTGAAAAAAATCTAGACATCTAAAGATATACATATCCGAAGATTAGAAAATATATTTTAGATGTAATAAAATCGAATTAAAAGTGATCTAAAAAACACTCAATTTTTTGAATTTCATTGTTGGGCTTGGCCAATTCGTTACAAGTTACTGCATCTATAGAGTATACGCGTGATTTTTGAAATGGCTACCATGAATGAAAATTTTTCTTACCAAAAATATTGGATAAGAATAATTTTGGGTCATAAATATTTAAATTTGCATCTCTAAAAGTATGGTGTTTATCTATTGTTTATAAACGGTTCCATTCAAAATAACTAATTATTACGGCCGATTTCAATGATAAAACAAATGTGGTTTCCTTGTAGATAATAGTGAATTTCTTTAATAATCTAGACATGGTGCAGAGTAAAAAACGTATCAGCAGATCCGACAATTGTGTAGATACAAAAATGATCTCATATATCACTAATATCTTTAGAATTAGAGTCAATGTAAAGCGATCCTAGGCCAGAATATAGTGCATGGATGAAAAATGATGTAATATTGGAAGTCATAATTGTTTAAAGCTTAGTTAATTTCTGAAAGTAATTTTCTCCTATTTTGATGTTGAGACAACAATTTGTGTGAAAAAATCAGATTTTTTGAATAAAAAGACGAATAAGGTATGCTTGAAACTTCTAGAAATGGCGTAGTAGATATAACATAAAAATCGAACTTTTACGGGATACTTCCAATGTATTAACTTTAAAATATTAACAATTCTTCGAGATCAAATCTTCATGATTTTTCAAAATGAACTGTTGGCATTTTTGAAAAGCTTTTATAACTAATTAAAAATGCTAACAATTAAAAAAAACAGAATATCAATCATTGTTTCCCGACATGCGCATGGAATAAATTGGGTTTAATTTTATTTCAGGCCACGTAAAAACGCTATATTTTATTTCATAATAATATTTCATCAAACGTAACTTTTAAATCTATAACTATTACGTGTAAATTATGTTAATTGAATGATTTTCCAATTATTTCTAAGGATAAAAATTAAATGATCTCTTATGTTCACGACTCTCTGATTACTTATCAATATTTGATAATTGATATAGTTTAATTTAAAAGGGAGTAATAAGTAGAATAGTTTTTTCCGAAATGAAACGAATAACCACATGTTTTACGATTATTTATCTCTGAACTAGAATGACTGATTTCGAAAAATCATTTTAGAACCATTAAAAATCGTGATATGTTTTAAAAAATATTTATTAATATATTCTCATCCAATATCATAACCAATATTGGGTTTCAGAAAAATAGATTTTATAATCTTTGAATAATATATTAACAATTTAATTAATTTCTTAAGATGTTTCGAATATTTATTAGTTTTGGTAGAAATATTTATAATCATACATAATATGGGTCATCTTCTTCGGTAGGACTGCTGCCTGGAGCCGAGGATTCTGGGGCAGTTGGCTGTATTGTTAAAAATGATATTTACTATTTGCGATTCTTGCCAATGTGCACTCTAGAATGATTATAATATCAAAACATGATTAAATATTCAAAAATTCATGAAGGTGAATAATTCAACAATATTTAACCATATTTTAACACGTAAATCAAAACATTATACGAAGCTCATTTTATCAATTTTTAGCTTGAAAATGAATGAAACACAATTTGGTAATCAATGAGTTTCTTACGAAAAAAGATAGAAACTCTAGCACTCAGGATATCATATATGAATAATACAGATCGTGAATATTTTTATAGGATAACGAAATTTAATCACATGTAAAAATAGTGTGAAAGAAATCTTAATCGGGTTTTTTGTTTTGCTTAAAATTGATTCTATCAGAATAAGCCAGACTGATTATGTTTGGTAATTATCGATAAGATTCACACATACTTTAAATATGGGCTGGTTGTTGTTAATTTCAGACAATTTTAAAGTCAGATAGCACCATAAAACGAGTTTTATTTAAAAAGGAAATCGTATAGATGGATAAACTTTGTTTGAAATCAAAAAATCCACTCCAATTAGTAACTGTCCATATCGTTTATATATCAAGAATCATTGGAGCTCTTTTGAGAATTTGAAATCACAAAATATTTGTTGATCAAATAATAACAATTATTGTAGCATGATAGTCTTATGAAAATGTAACCACACCAAAGCATATAGGATCATTTAAATTTTTCAAAACTGAATAAAATATGTGATAAACATGAATTTGAACGATGACGCGTTATGAATATGAATGAATGGAAATAAAAGTGAGCGAAATGGTAAGTCAATAATATAGAATGTTAATAAAAAATCAGTAAATCCCTTTGACGCATGTATATTTAAGAATTAGTTTAATTAATGAAACAAAATTGATTCAGTACAATGTTATGAAGTAAGGATCGTGAATCTGTGATCCAGATAAGGACAACCAAGACGATTTGTAACTAATTTATATTGTTTTTGAAAAAAATATCAATTATAGATTTGACTGGTATTTCACAGTCAAGGAAAATAGGAATTAAGCCAGTTTAAGCAGCTATGCGTGCTCCAAATTATTCGACATAAAGCTTTCAGTAATTAATAGCAGTATCAGTTTAATATCAGTCAATGAATTGATGTGTTCATAATATTTACAATTGGCAAAGATATTTCAAAAAGATATTCTTAAATCTTTCATAATCTATATGTTGTACGTAGTGAAAATTTCATAATGAAATTATGGTCTAAATTAACGGTTATTGAAGAGAATTGGTTGATGAATGACCATATATAAATAGAAGGGTCTGTTAAAATAAATTAAATAAAAATAAAGTTTATCGTATTTTTTATATATAATTCAAATATTGTACCGCAATAATGAATTAAATTTGAATGAATGACAAATAGCAGTTTTTAATATTCATCCTATAGTATATGAGCCTTTTCTAAAATTCTAACTATTGTTTCAATATCTTTTGGATTCGAATACAATGTCATGTTTTGAAATTCGATACTGGTGAATTATATTATATTGATCATAAATGCTCGATAATGTGGTAGATTGGTACGATTTCACTCGTCTAGTGGATGAAAATAATAATGAGAACAATAATTAATCTTTAATTTATAAAATAATGAATACTCGAATATTACAGAGCTTAAATTTTTCAAATTGACCAGAAAAATCATAAATTAGCTAAATGAAGTAGTACAATCCTCTAATTTTTTGCTAAACATAAGATTTAAAATACGTAGAAAATGTTTCTTTGATGACTGCCAGTTATATATTGAAATATTTAATAAAAAGATAAATTATTTTACAATAAACAGGATTATTTCAGAATTGCAAAGAAAAAAATATTTTTGATCTATTTTACAATATCATATTCGTAGATGTTCGTGATTGTTTAATTTTTTTTACATTGTGATTAAAGGATTATTCAAAAGGATATTTTTATGTTTTGCATCTATGCTTTAGTTTGTAGGGTTTCGGATTCAATCTATGCGCATAAAATATAGAGTATTATTAATGGTCACAAATTTACTGATTCGGGTGACATTGAATAATAGGTAAAATTCCACATATAGGTTTAAGAAATTTAGGTCCTTTAAAAGTGAATGCTGAAAGACTCATATCGATGAGTGTTTTGTAAAGTAGTAATCAGGAACATCCTTAAAATATAAACCGCGTGTAATTTTATATTCAGAATTTATAAGAAAACCCGAGGCGAGCATAGGTTACAATACACATTTGATGTCAGAGATTTTTAGAAAATATGATAAAAATGAGTGACTTTTTGGTCATTTTTTATTATTCCGAAACAAGACAAATGTCATTGGTAAAATTCTTTGATAATTAAATAGAGATTTAAAACATAAAATAAAATTATTAAGTTTATTCAAAAGAGATGTCAATTGAAATATTTAGTTTTTATAATTTAATGTATAAAATATTAGAAAAAATGTAAATTATTTTCTGAGAAAATGAAGGTAGTGGCAATCGTCACTCGTCTATCTGAGTTTTGATCACGAATCGGAAGCGAATACAAAAAACGTTTATATATAATTTTTACATACTGGTTGATCAAGACTTTCAGAAAGAGGAGGAAGAAATAGACGAGGTGGTTTAGGTGGTGGAGGTCCAGGCCCTTTGGGTCGATTTTTTTGTGCCTAGAATTTTAGAATGAGATAATAAAAATGTGAAAATCAATAAATGTAAATATTTATCATTCGAAAAAAGATGTTATAGTTCACAATTGGAATTGGAACTAATTTATAAAAATGTTTATAAAATTGACTCAAAATGGGTTTCAAACTTGATTTTCATAAGGTTTTGGTCAATATTTATACTAAATATATTGTTGATTTCTCTGATAATGAATTTCAATTGTAAAAACATAGATTAAGGCTAAATATCTTACAAATCGACGTGCTAATCTAAATTCGATAAAATATTGTGAAACATCTATTTTAAATACTTAAGTTAAATTTGACTTTAATGTCGGTAAATTGGTTATAGTAATACCATCTTATTATGAAATTTTGAAACAAACACTCGAATTTTCATTTGATTGTGCGCGGCTTAGACCTTTGAGATTATATTGATGTGCGCAAAATCTAAAAGTACTTATATTCATCTTAAAACTTTTAATTTAATGTGATATTATGGAATGTTTTATGAGACATTTTAAAAAGTAAATAAGTTAATTATTAGATGCGACTTTAAATCCCGATAATTTGTAAAAAAGCCATGATGCGTGAATGTCTTTTCGCATGCTAACCCAAATTGATATCTTGAATTACATTTAAATCAGAACTCAGATTATTTTAATTAAAAGTTAAAACATTTTTATGTTTCACAAATTAATTTTTTTCGTGGTGTAAAAATATGAACGTTAATCATGTATGATTTGGATTGAAATTAGATCAGTTAACTTGTCTTGTGCTTCGATTGAAATTTAACCAGATCTGCAACTGCTTGTATCTAACATCGTAACATTAAGAACCATGACTTATTTACATTCTTTACTTTATTGTTTTTCGATTTACTATAATAAAAGGACGCTATAAATATGTCTTAGTGAATATTTTCGCATCAAAGAATATAGAGCGTTTTAAGATATCGTAAGAGTAATGTAAATAAAATCACCCCTAAAATCTGAATATAGATTATTAAAATACAATTCAATGGCTTAGGATGCCAAACCACGATCTTTCAATAAATTTTCTTTGAAATAATATTATCAAAGTTGATAATTTCAAGTTTTGTGCAATCGGTTTAGGCAGTAATGATACAATACAAGACGTAAAAATGACGTTTATCAAGTCGAATTTTGGGGGAATCAAATGAAATTTATAAGAACTGAACGATCTCTAATTTTTTGACACTATAAACATTGGCCATAGAATATAAAAGAACTGCCTTTAAATCATACAGCGACATGATCTTCAGCAAATATTTGTAATCTGATATGTAAATTTTATAAAATGAATACCCACTTTGTTGTCAGAGGTGGGACAATAACTAATCCAATAAAAGTAAAATTTACCGCAGTTTATGATGGTAAAGCCTTCAAATCTCCTAATAGATTTCACAAAATATCATTATTGAGAAAATCAGAGCATTTGTGTACTTTTACCAATAATCTTTGATGTTATGGATAGTAATGAAGTAGTTATAACGTTTTCTTTAAATCTTGTGACATAATCATCACGTTAATGATAAATAAAATGTCTTAATATGGATTAATAATAAAATATATTCATTTGTTTAGCTGAAAACAATCCAATATTGAATTAATCAATCTAACCGAACTACGAGAACCAAATAGAGTCATAGGATACACTAAATATAATTTCTGACTTTTTGAATAGTTAAATCTAATTTATCGGGTATAAAACATTAATTTTAAATTGTGGAGATCAGCTTATTCAGAAGTCGGGAAATAAGCCCATTTTTTAATTTTGACACAGTTAATTGTTGGTGATCTGGAACAAAATTAGAGAAAGGATTGAATTTGAAAGGTAAAAATCAAACGATTGAGTGACATTGAACAAACATATATTGTCATTGATTGATGGCGCGCCGAATTAAAACATGTGGTGAATATTAAATCGATAATACCATAACCGGCATATCTTTTAGGTATTCAGAAACAGATGGTCGATATCCTCCTTGAGATAATAATTATAATCATAAATATTTCGCAAACTTAATTCAAATTAAATAAATGTATATTATTTACAAAAATCTTGAATTCAAAAATGGTAAACTATACCCCAATTTGGTTTTCCAACCGCAAAAATAAATGACTAATGTGAAATACATATCTTAGAGAAACATGTTTTTCAGTATATAAAATCAAAACGTTCTAATTTGGACAATTAATTATGCGCAGAACTTACTGTACCATAAAAGAGGTAAATTTTGCTATAGATTTACATAAAACTTGATGAAATATGCAACGAAATTAACATTTAAATCTTTACATTAAAGTATTTATTAAAAACAATCTGTAGGATTGATGTTTTTGTGATCTAATCATCAAATGTTGATATCGTACAATCAAAAAGTATTCGAGGTATGTCGATTCAAAATCCCAGGCAAAATGAATTGTAATCAAATGTACAGACCATTACCACCCAGAAATTCAGTGTCTGACCTCGTTAAACTGGATACAAATTTCAAAGCATGTCTAATCACGAGAAATACTTCACGATCAATTCTTATATTTTCCAATAAATTCAATTTGTCGTGTGTTAACGATTTTGGGATGAAATTTCGATCTGAAATTCAAAACCTGGTTAATTGGATCAATCTACCAATTTTATTCATATATAATGTAACTGTTCTGGTTGTTAATTTGATAAATCTTGTTTATAGTAATTATTTGACCTCGAGAATTGAACCATAAATTTACTGAGATAATTATCGTTTTTCAAATGAAAAGACTATGGAAAGATATTCTACATACAAATAAACTGAACGAAATGTTAAATAACACATAATATAGAGACTATCTAGAGGGATTTATCGGATTTGTCAAATTCGTCCTAGATCCGACATCCGACCGCATAAAATCAAATCATTACTCCATATAGCCACAGTTGAAATCACAATTACTGTTAAATATCCGCTGAAATATATTTAATTTTTTAGTTTGTGGGTAATATTTGTATGTGGGTGAATAATAATCAGTCGTCATCACTCGAATCGACTCGCAAAAATAACCGCCGTTTACATACAATGACGAATTATTGAACCTTATTATGTTTTCACATATCCATGTTCCCATGCATATATACTTAAATTTAAATGAAATATAAATAAAATTGAAGAAGGCGATGACGAAAAAAATGAAACACAAGTAGAATATTGACACGACAATGTTAAAGTATTGTCAGCTAATGATATATAAACCAATTATGAAGCAGCATAGCAAATGTGTCGATTCTATATTCTTGAAAAGGATATACATGAGATATTCTTTTGTCAGTTGTCACAAAGAAAAAGTACACATTGTATTATTTCTGAACTAATTGAAAGGAAGCGGATGACAGAAATGGTCGGTGGTACACTATTTTAACAATATGAAAGGCAATCAAAACAATCTTTTCAAAAACATTTACAATCTCAGAAAACATATATTTTCTTTCTAATATTCATGATCAATAATATGATGATAATTTCGAGAAAGATAATTCTAAATTATGTATGTATTTTCACAAATAATATTTATGGGAATTCAACTAAATTAACGTGGTTAATGGCATGTTCTAAAATTCCAGACCGATTCAAATATACTTCATTAGGAATAGCACGTTTGAGGATCAACATAGATTTTATAATTATAACACAAATATAAAATAATTTTGAAATATTTTCATATTTTTCCTACCAAATATTTTAAACAAAAGAACTTAGAATCAACAAATATGGTCAAATAACAATATTATTATGGAATGCGCAAAATCCATTTTGAGTGATAGTTCTCTTTGATAAAATAATTTGAATTAAATTCGTTATTATTTAATATGCACGAATCATAGTTATAGTTTTAAAAAAGTTGTGACTAAAGATAATGTTTATCATCCAGACACAGACATTGGTGATTTGTTAGCTCTGGTGAAAATAGAGAGATTGAAAATCTATTCAACAAATATTTAACGGTATTTTCCCTGAAGTAAACCGAGTTCCCAAATGTTGTGTTGGTGTGAAATGTTCATAAATAGTTCAGTTTAGGTTGGTTCTGCAGGCCGAAATTCGATCTATAATCTGAGACATGTTAATTAAATTAAGATATATCTGAATAAATAATTCTAGAATTTAGAGATACCCTTAAAACGATATCAATAATATTGGTGTAAATGAGGAATGAAAAATCAAAATATCACATGCAAAGGGACTTTTCAAGACATCGTCGCGATCATAAAAAGAATCAAACACACCCCAAAACATTATCAAATTTCATACGAGAAAACACGCTCATCTAAATGTGAAACATGGTTTCCAAAATTAATAAACTTTAAAGTGAAATTTGTTTAAAAACAATGAATAACCGTTATTTAACATTTGAAAGGTCTCACTCATTGTCACAAATAAAAATATGTAAATAATTTAGTATTTCGTGTTAATGAAATGAATAAAATGACAAAATACTTGTATTTTCGAACTAATAGTTCACTGTATACACATTCGAACATAAAAAAGCCACGTATCAAATCTTAGTTATTGTAAAATATTGATATTTTTCTATTCAATTGTGTTGTTTTACAGTATAGGTACTGGACATGGTTAGGCCGTACCTATAATATTTGAAATCTTTTGCTACACCTCTTAATTCGACCGTATAATGTTAATAACTAGAAATGATAATTCTAGAAGATCTAATTAGGAGCCAATGGCCTTAGCACCATCACTCCTTTTTCAATTGTTAATAATTAGCTCAATGCGTACTAAACTACTTTACAAATTACTTAAACATTTCATCTATAAATGAAGTATTGTAAGGGTCTTAAAAATTGAACCGTTAAAATATTGATGTGTATTTATTGGAAAAGACGACCGAGATATATTTTATAAAGAATTTTGAGTAAAATTGATCATTGAAAAACAAGCAATTCTTTCCAATTTAAATATTAAAAGATAAAAAAATTTATGAAGAGAGCAACAAAAATTATTGATATAAACAAATAATGGATTTTTATAGCTTGTCTCGGTTAATTTTTAGAATTCTAGGAATAACAAACATGTTTAAAACCACTCAAAACAACCGGTTGTTCAGTTCATAAAAAACTGTTTTGAAATTTTACAACTTAATGATAACATCAAGAATATAATGTATGGTGTGAGTAATATTATATTTAAACATAAATGTGAGTACTGTAGACCAAAAATTAAGACGGCATCTCTCAGCGATACATCACATAGTATCCTATAATGCGTCCCATGTTCAATTTCCTGCATTATATATTTGCAAAAATTTCTTTCCAGAGGCCATTAAGTTCCAGGAGCTGTATCGAGTGTATAGATTGATGGTCATCATATCAAAATTAACAATTGAATTTATTTTAAATTGACAGAAAATCATAAATTATATCCTTCTGAAATAAAACTCATTTATAAGATAGCCTTTTAATGAAAAAACGTTTACTGATTTAAATTAGAGTGAAACTGATTTAGAGTTAATGTTCACTTAATAATAACTCAAATATGTTATATATGACTGAAATCTTCGTTATACCTCTGGGTTTACAGCAACATCGGAAAAAATTCTTGGTGATGCAAAAGGTAGTTTAGGAGTAGGCGGCACTGTTCTTCTTCTTTTGGATGGTATCTAAAATTAGAAATAAATAAAATGTCAACAATACTCTTAAAATTTAAATAATATAAAAAAGCATAAAAAGTAATAAGAAACCAAAAGCGTTATATTCTCAGATTAGAAATGAACCACAAATCATAAAAGTGAACATCCTTTTTCTTCTGTTAAATAATACTAAAAGTCAACATATAAAGTGAAATGATATTATTTGAGACGATTTTTAGAAATATATATCTAAAACCGATTCATCAAATCGTTTGTATTAACATCCGATTTACTAGAAACAGGGTTATCTATGCTTCGAAATAAATATTTAGAAATAAATAAATTGAACTAAGTAGATAAAAATACGATTACAAAATTGTATGTGCTTCCATATAATTTCCAAAATTTAAAGTCTATTTTGAGTGATAATGCAGTTATTAGAAATCGGATAAAATCGGAAATGTATTTATATAAACATGTTAAAATATGAGCTTGTTGAATGAATAGATGAAAATCTCAAATATATAATATGCAATGGCACTATCTATAACGCTCAATTATACATTTATTCGAATATACCACCAGTATCTATATTTACAAGGAAAAGAATCAATAAATATGCAGGCCAAATGTCGAATAAAGTAGTTTCATCAAAAATTTTCTTAATGATAAAACATCCTCCACATAGATAAATTTCCACGGATTTTATAACCATAAAACGTCTCCTGTTACTTTTGAATATACCAACGAAATTCAATGATAGCGTGGGATAAGAAAACTTTTTCTTAAATAAAGGAAAATAATCGTTCCTTTATACTTATATATTGAGCATATTATAGATAAAAATCGAAGACAATTGAAAGTATTCGTCCATTTTAATTTTTATTATAATTAATAAAAAAAAGGTTCCACGGTGCCACAATCAAATAATATTTATTTCCTAATGTTGTCTCAATTAAATCGTAATCAGACGTGATTAATCATGCCTACAACACGATTTCTATCACAGGAAAAAAGTCTGAATAAAATGCGATGACGTCATGTTGTGATTTTGGAAAAAAATGATATGCATTTGGTTCAATAAATGAAGACTTTCGCAAATGATGAGTACGAACGTAATGAGGACCATCACTATATTAATCGTCACAGCTATTAATAATGTTTCACAAATAATAGGTATTAAAAACAATAGTTTTCATTCACTATATTAAATTGATCGCAAAGAACTTTGTTAGTCAGTGTTCCAGTTAATATATTTAGAATTATTTCTAAGAAGCCAAATAATTGATGGGATGGAATTACATTATGTACTACAAAAAAAAAGAATACATTCTGACAGATCATACATCATTTAGAATAGGAAATCCGTAAATATTAGTCAATTTACGATGATTGCCGAAACATTTTAATGTATCATTCTATTCCCACTTTTTATGTTGGACTCCCGAAAAGAGTTTCTAGAATGGATGATTCAAATAATATGCAATATTAATTAACAAATTAGATGTAATTCATTGATAAATTATCATATTAATTCAGTATATAGACTATAGATGTAATGGTCACTCAAATGTGAATACAGATACATCGATGATGTATTTCTAACGTTGTAATTAAGAGAATCGGAGAATATGTACCGTTAATACATTCCTATATTTTTCAATAATTATACAGGTAATGTGTGGACGAACATAGTTTGGATACTCACATATTTGAGGTTTAAGATATTTAAAAATAAGAGACATTTAGTATCAAATTTTTATTATTCCGAAATAAAAAAATCAGCCGCCGGTAGTTTTTCGATGATAAAATCGAAAGATTTAAAACAGAAAATCAAATCTATTAAGTTTATTCTGAGGTGATAACAATTGTAAATGTTGGTTTTATATCCAAAAATTATAAAATATTAGCACAGGACTCTATTTTCTTCCTTTAGAGTATTTATTGATGGCAGTATTCGTTACTCGTATCCCTAAGATTCGATTACGAATAACTAATTAATAAAAAATCAGCAATTACTTTATTAAAAGTCATAATAAACTAAAATTTTTCATACTGGTTCATAAAGATTTGGCGAACGAGGTCGTTTGAGAGGAGGAGGTCGTTCTGGCAGAATTTGTTCGAGCTAGAATGTTAGAATGCGATAATACAAATATGAAAATGAATAATTGTAATTATTTATCATTCAAGAAAACTGTTCCAGTTAAGTAATTTATGTTAGAACTACATTTACGATTGTAAGATTGGCAAAAAAAAATTTTTCAGAACTGAATGTTTCTGACGCATTGTTAAACAATTTGGGTGATGACATTGTCGATTTTACAGGTATTGAATTTAACTTTTAAAATGTAAGAACTCAGATTAAGGCTTATTATTTTGTAAATCGACCTTCCCTTCAAAATTTTATCAAATATTGTTGAAACATCTATGAGGCTAAATGTACAGTTTATCATTATTTCAGTAAATTAGTCGCAGTATTAACACCCTCTATGATCAAATAACGCTAGAATTGTTGTCATGTTTTCACCGATAAAACAGGAGATATAGAAGCGCGCCACTACAAAAATTATTTATATCCGTCTTAAAACATTCAAATGACAGTGATATTTTGAAAATGTTTCTAACAGTCTATTTTTGCAAGTAAAGAAGTAAATTATTTTACACGACTTAAAATCCATATAACATAAAAGGTATGAAAGGTTGAATGTATTTTTATGTTTGCCAGTGAAAAAAACATGATATTTTTACACTTTTATCAGAACGTTGGATATTTGAAAGTAAAATCATTTTGAAAATTGTTTCAAAAACTAATATTTTTCTTTGTGTAATAAATGAAGGTGTATCAAGTAGGATTTGAAATGAAATTGAATAACTCTAATTATTTTCTGCTTTTATTTGAAATTTAATCGGTTAAAAAATTCCTTCTATTTGATAATATTTAGATCAAAAATTCGATTTTTTTGCATCATTAATTTCATTGTTTTTTCGTGGGAGATAAAAACGAAGACTAAAAATACACCATCAAATATCTTCCAAATACAGTATAGACATTTTTGTTATGTAGTTAGAGTAATGTCAATAAAATGAGGCCATAAAACATGAAAAAAATTCAAAATTTTAATCATACAAACATTTCAGGGGCGTGAAAATTAAAGCATGCGACTTTCCATGAAAGTTGCATGAGATTATATATATAATATTCACGAATCTAAATTTTACGCGCTCTTTTTTGCCCCGAATTCCGATGTTCATTTTATTTCAAAAATCTAATCAAAACAACCTCATATTGCCGTATACCCAAATCAAAAATAAAATTCCTTGAATCGTTTGAAATTTACTTTAAAATAATATCAATATAATAAAAGGATTCAATAGTAATATACTGTCTGACCAGCGAATTAAATTTATATGAACTGAACGATTTTAGTTTTTTGGGTTGGATTAAAGGCCATAGAACATGATAAACTGTATTTAAATCAAACAATGACTAGATTATCATAACATATGGGTATCCTGAAAAGGTAATTTTGAAATATAAATACAGAATTTGTTTTCGGAAGTGGGATACTATCTTTTCTAATAAAAGTTGATTAACCACAGTTTATGACTCTAAAACTGTTTTGACCTTCCGATAGATTTAACAAATTATCATTATTATGACAAATGGCGCATTAAATGACTTCTAAAAATAATCATTGATGTTACGGACATATATATAGAAAGGATAGTGTTTTTTTTTAAATGTGGTTAGAAAATCATCACGTTAATGATAATTAAAATGTATTTTAATTTGGATTGATAATCAAATAAACTCAGTTGTTTCACTGTAAACAAATGAATATTTAATTAATAAATTTAACCGAATTACGAGAATAAAATCTATTCAGAGAATACAATAAGTATAATTTCTGACTTTTTGAATAGTTCAATCTAATTTAGCGCGTCATAAAATTTAAATTTTACAATTGTTAAGATCAGCTTTAATCAACAAAATAGGCAAAGTTTTAAGTTACGATACAGTTTATTATTCGTGATTCGGAACAAAATCAGTGAATAGATTGAATGTTTTTAAGGTAAAAATAAACAGATTTATTGACAACCAACAAAGAATACGTGGTTATTGATGTGTGGCTTGTCGAATATAAATATGGTATGATGAATTAAAAATCTATTTTACCGTAACGGGGATATCTTCTGATGATTCTGAAGCAGGTGGAGTATCTTCTTCTTGACTTACGACCTAAAATTAGAAACCAATTAAACTTATTTGAATCAAATAAATCAGTGTACATTATTAAAAAATTTCATGAACTCAATAAATGACATAATACATCATGATTGTACCAGCAGAGCCAGAAATAAAACCCTAACAGTTATAATTTAGTCGTTTCCAAAATCGAGTACTTCGTAGGTAGCATCCGAACTATGTTTTTGGCCTTTTTAGAATGTATAAAAAACGATATAATAAGACTTAAACTTTTACTTGAATCCATATCAAAAGGCAAATATTTTGGAATAGTAATTGATATTTGAAATATTGACTTTTTTTTCTTCCAGAAAAATACAATTATAAAATCGATGCTGCTGTCATCTAATTTAAGAATTTATTCACAATTTAATCACCTTATTTTAATGTAAGATGAATTCTACTTAACATACAAAAATTTCACACAAATTAGATACGTCATATTTCCAAAATTAGACTCGATCCGAGGCATTAAACTCACAAGTTTATCAAACCTCGGCTCGTATAAATTTTACATTATCATAATCTGAAAAATATATGCATGACATTGTTCTTAGAGATATAAAGGAGGAAAAGTAAATAAATCATCTTAATCAAGAGAAAATAATCAGTGTGACGTCATCGTTCATGTTATCGCATCAGATATTCCATGGTTTTATCAATGGTTGATATTATAAAAGAATGCGTCAAGATCATCAACGAATTTGCAATGAAAGATCATTGAAAAAACAAAAAAGCGGAACAATCATTGAATTTTGATGTATGTTAATATGATGGTTTTTTAGATCAAGACATTATAAGGGTGTTGATTACACCTAAATTAATGTAAAATATCTTTGAAGTTGTATTCTGGTACCACAAAAATTCTTAACCTCAAAATCAAATGTCAAGATCTCTGTAACATTGTCCGATTCCCTCGCCATTTTCCTATTAAAATGCATGTTTACATAATTTTTTCTACTCTTACAAATCTAATATTCGTTGTTTTCAACCAAAAAAATACAAATTTGTATCAGAATCGAGAATCATCCCCTACGTGATTTATGGCATTATTCTGACAATTCCTGAAAAAGCAAACAATATAAGCGATGCCTCCGTATGAAAACGTTTGTCTTAGGAACATTTCTATGTTTAGTTATTCGTTTTGTCAACATGCATAGATTTCAATTAAAGAAGCACTTCATTTTTAGGATTTATGTCTGAAAAAATTGTACATTATCAAGCTTTTTTTTATTTGAAAGCATTAAAAATGCTTAGGTTCCCTTATAAGACATATCGAGCTTTTACGAAAAGGATTTGGAGACAACGTATCATTCAACCAATTGTTTATAAGTATCATCTTTGTTGTTTGAGAACAAGTCCTAAAATATCAAAAATCAATGTCAGAGCTTAAATTTAAGAGTAAATTGGCATGTTGACCATTAAAAAATTGCATATATCCCTCAGATATTCATGAAATCTACCAAAAATATCAATAAACGGTGAAAAATAGAAAACAAGGTCTTTTTACAAAAAATAAGTTTTTGATGAATCAAACGTAAATCGTCGTCATATAAACAATGAAAAAAATGTATTTCAGATAAAACAATGAGAATATATTCGAAATATATATTTGTCTATAATTTCAATCCAGAATGCAGTGAATATATATCTCACATGATATTTATTCTTTATGTATAATTGTGTTATCGTTTATATGTAGGAGAGATTTCACTGTGAATGGGTCCCTCATATATGACATTATCAAAAATCTAAAATGTGGTGAAACAAAGTCGACTATTACTCATTATCACAGCAGGTTTAAAACACATGAATAAGACCTAAAAATCAATCCGGAAAGCTAACTTTAATATTCGGATAGCTTGAGAGGGTAAACCTGTACTTTAAGCGTATGGATTCGCAAAATATCGTATTTTTCGCTCCATGGAAAATTAACCAATTGTGACACTTAAAAACTTTCTGTTTTAATAATATTCAGTTTTTTTAACACAATAGGCATACTCATTTTTTAACCCGGCGGTTTAAAATATATGTTTGCATATAAAAACAGCTAAAATTATGGTTAATATTAATTCGTTTTTGTGTGATTTTCTCATCAGCCCTCGAGCAATACACTCACTTTGTTGACGTTGTCAGCTTTTTGTACGAGGTTGGAAATCAATCTGACTACTTACATCAAGTTCATACAGGCTTGAAATATTTAAATTAGCTAATTTGGCATAGAAACGAAATTAAACGTTTTGTGCGAACCCGTGCGCTTTAAGTACAGTTTTACGATTGAGAAGAAATCTCTTTTATCAAGAAAATGTTCCATCAATAATATGACGATAGAGCTATAATTCAGTACTATAATATGGATATTTGTTTTGATGAACCGTTTATTAAATTCATGATAAACAATGGAACAAAATTTGGTCACTGTCTCATTTTGTCTAAAATCTACTGATAATTATTTTCATATACTGCGTATTCATTTAGATCTTTTAGTCGTTTGATGATTGACCTCCTGTTTTACCAATCTAAAATTCTATCAATATTGTTGGTTCTTGTCACATATTTAAGCATGGGTGAAAAAAATTCATATTGGCATTCAAGAACATTTAAAGGGGTATAAATGGCTGAATTTATATTTTAAATTTTTCAAACATAACTGATAATATGAATTAATTATGTTTTCCTGACATGTAATAGATTAACAGGTGAATCTTTTGCACAAACATATTTTAGTTATTTCATCAACATAACGTTGGATTGCGCAAATATGACCGGTGTTCCATTCCATATATTTTACCAAGAATCATTTATCGATTCATTCG
This sequence comes from Thelohanellus kitauei, assembly GCA_000827895.1. Classification (NCBI taxonomy): domain Eukaryota; kingdom Metazoa; phylum Cnidaria; class Myxozoa; order Bivalvulida; family Myxobolidae; genus Thelohanellus; species Thelohanellus kitauei. The sequence continues at coordinate 41,469 of JWZT01005557.1, forward strand.
AGTGATATCCCGATTTACTGTTTTCAATGGTCTGTATCCGCGAAGTGTAATAAAATATTTCATAAGAAAACTGTGGGTAATAAAACGATTTCGAAATATTAACCGGGAATTAATTTTAAGATAGGTAATATACCGATTTGCACAAGATAACATAAAATTAAGGTTTATTTCGTTAGATGGTGTAAATTCAATCAAGTTATGTAAGATTGAAATTTTTATCATACCTGAGTTTTGGTTAGACTAGGTCGAGGAGCTGGCGTTGGTCTCCAATGCTTCACAGGTTGAGTCTAATTTTAGAAAAGAAACCACAATGTTTTTATTGACGTCAAGTAAAGACAATCGATGAAAAAAGTATAAATAATACTAATTAACAAAAATGGTATCGATTAACACAATTAACGAAAGGCTAAAACTAGATTTAGAACAAAAAACTTTCATTCAAATATAACTGTGAAGATTAGCGAATAAGAATGAGTTCTAAAAATAAACAATATTGACATTATAAATGGCTAATGATACCCAAAAATAATTATCATTATATAGATGTTTTTCTATATTTAATTCACACAAAAACAGATATTATAGCATTGAAATGAATGAGTAAAAAACATTTTGTTTATAACATTAAAATGAATTTTATTAATTGATGCCATTATCACCTAATTCGACAAGTTTGTAAACAATCACTCGCAGGATTTTCTGAATTAGAATACCAAAAAACTTATAAGTGCAGGAAATTCATATCAAATTGACACGATATCAAGCATCAATTGGCATCATAATAATCAACATCTTGCAAAAAATTGTCAAAGACATTTTTAAGGTTGTAAATTCTTTCCAGGAGAGGAAAAATGAAAATAAAATTATCCGAATATAAATCTTAGAAAATTAATGCACATTTTAACTAATTATGAAACATTTTAGCGTGTAGAAATTTTTAATGGATAACCAAATATTCTATGTTGACTCAGATGAATCCTAGCACTAGTTTATCACTCTACACATGATTCATATATAAAGATATCGTATTTTACTCCT
>JWZT01005561.1:0-11500 GCA_000827895.1 Thelohanellus kitauei
TGTTTCGAGGATTCTACCATCTGTGGTACTAAAGTAATAATTTAAGACTATAAAATACTATTTGTGTACAAACTTCAAAGATAAAAACTGAACAAATCTTGCTAATTCTATTTTCTGTATAATTTTATACTTTTCCTCAACCCCAGATACTATCACATAGCCTGATAGAATATAAGGCTTAATTTGACAGTTTTCCAATTCTTCTAAATTTAATTTTTATTTTTTTCCATTATAAAGATATTTTCGAAGGCAGCCCATGGCACTCACTATTTCAAGGAAAATAAGTTAATTCAGGAATACTTGTGTGGTACCATATCACACGAGAATTAAGAGGTGCCTAATCTGAAAAAGTGATTATATATTAGATTAAGCTAGATTAAACATTATGTTTGATCATATCTGCATTATGAATTCTAAGAGGGAGGATTCGTCAATAAAGGGAACCCGACAGGATAACACCAGTTCGAAATCGCTACTCGCGAATCATTTTCTGAAGGGCTCCATCCTGCGGGGGTACCTCAACATGGTTTCATAAATTTCAGAAAGAAATAACAATTCTTATCACCGAATATCCGAACGATTTTATGAATTAACAAGGGAATTCTATATTTTTTAGAATTGTGAGTATCACGGCTTTCAAGAAGGAGTGACAAAGACTATTGTTATGGATGAGATTATTTATTATGTTTACAAACACAAAATTACTTTAAATTAGAATAAATGAATGACGATAAACGCCATAACGCATGCCTATAGAAGTAACTTATGTTATAATTCAGCCCTTTTGGGTAATTATACACAAATAAATATATTTTAATTATGTACATTTTTATTAACAAACTCCTAGTGCATCATTTCTAAAATCGGAGGCCAGATATGTTATTATTAGTCGTCGCAACACTAAATGATAACTTATATACTGCTTGTATCTTAATGGGCTTTATTTCTAATTCACCTGAAATGTCATAATTTAAATTTATATATAGTAAACTAATGTCCTTAAAATATCACTGTATAATAGTGCGACGGATCTTAAATTTTGGAGTTTAAACAGTGATAATTTGGCACAGGCCAAACCTATAAACGGGTATAGACACTCCTTCCCAGATCATGATCTTCGATGTGGCAGTAAATCTGCCTGTGTAAATTCTTCTCCAAACTTAAATGCTTTAGAGTCGATGCTAAAATATTTAAATTACGTTGAAAAGAACAATTAACTCTACATTAGCTTTCTATGGGTTGACAGTTATGAAATACGTTTTTACAATTCAAAACAAAGGGACAATTCTAAAGGCGGGTGTACGAAATAATTGGAATAGGTGACTGTTTGAATGTAACCTTGACAGTTTAGGTGGATAAAAAATGTTGAGGAAATTCAACAGTGACGTATCGCGATCGCTGTCAGATTTAAAATTATCAAAAACTTAATGTGAATTAATTACATTAAAACCATCAATAACTTACTCGGGCAATTTATTTCCTCCTATAAATTAATCTGAACGGTTAGGCTGACCAGAGCAAAAAATTTAAGTGCGCTCAAACTTCAGTTTATTAACGTGTTATAAGTCTAGTCTCTTCTGAATCCAGATTTATGTATAATACTACCTAAATTCGAATGGATAGCCGTTACATTTTAATGATGGGCGTTTGTTTTGGTGCAAATGTCGTTAACTTATTGATAACTGATTCCAACCAGATCGGTTATTTAATTGATCACCGCAGCCGCCGTTTCTGATGACTACAGAACTTGGAAGTATCAAAAGATATACCAGGGTCGTTGCTGATTCTGGAGAATTTAATAGTAATTAAATATTGAGAAAGTAATCGCCAAGTATCATCCTTTGGACGCCACGACGAACCCTTCCCTCATCAAGCAGGCTTGCTCAAAACCCCAATACAGGAGTATTATAGACGCCGCTATAGCTGCTGAAAGCTCAGGTGACCAGTATAATATCTATGTTAAAAAACAGGTCTATCGAAGCTCGTGCTAATCGAATAATTGACCGATTGGTAAAGGTTCTTTTAATTCAGACCGTTTTGTTTGGCGTAGAGCTCCTAAAAATTGTTCCTGGACGAGTTTCCTCAGAAATTGACGCCTCGTAGTATTTCATTCTTACAGACTGTCGTTTAACACGGATGCAATGGTCAACAAGTGCCTGGATCTAATAAACCTGTACAAAGAATACGGAATTTCATCGGAGAGAGTGTACTTTAAGCTTCCTGCCACTTGGGAAGGTATACAAGCAGCCAAGTATTTATTAACCAACTCTAGAATCTTGAGGGAGAAGGACCGGTCAATACATGTGAACATGACACTGGTTTTCAATCTTGCACAGGTATGCAAAATAACGAGTTCATTTACTGAGTCTGAACATGACGTTCAGCTAATTAATAGTGAATTATGAGGATTGATAACGACAGAGTTGTTTAATAGGATCAACTCCGTTAGATGAGCTGTTTTTCGTTGTTTTTTTCATGTACTTGTGAATGGCCCGAGCATTATTACATCCATTTTTTGGGTTTAAGCAGGTTTTGACGTTTTTTTGTCCTGCGACCATGTTTTTGTTTTTCAAGTTATGTCTTATTTAATTATGATAATGTTATATTTATCTTTAAAGCGTCTAATTTAAAATTAGTTTTCTACAAGTTAGCGTATTTATATAATAATAAGGGTATCTTCATCACAAAATTTCTTTTATTTTATTGATGTCTTCTACATATATATATAGGACATATTTTAGATATTTCACTAATTTTTTCATAAATTCCGATTGATGTATATGACCTATTAATTTACCAGATAACCCCTCCAAAATTGCTAAGAACTGGCTTTAAGCCTAAATGTTTACATATCCCTTGGTGATTTTGTTAATTGATGGATATTTTTGGACGTAATATCGATAACAGTCACAGAACATTGAATTTAAAGGGTCTTGCGTTCAAATACATCTTGTGCTCTATTGTTTCCTTGAGCCCATCGTTGGTATTCTTTGCCGCTCAAAAATCTTTCAAAGATAATAAGCTGATTCTAGCCCTCTATTCACTTAAAACTACTTTGGCTTTTCTCTTTAAAATGTTTCCATGTTTGGAAATGAAAATAATACTAAAGGATTAAGTCTCAGGTTTTTGAGATTAAAGGCATTTAATGTTCATTGACTTTCAGCGGCCTGAATTAATCTTTGGATCATTTAGGTTCTAGTTCAATTTAAGGCGTGATAACGGCTTCTATTCCTGTTTTTTACATTATTGAGGAACAATTTATGGTATTTTTCCTGGAAAATATCGATCACTCGATCATGCCATTCGTCAATCACAGTCATATTTCCGCAAATCATGGTTTAATTTCGATAGCTACTGTCTTTTAATATTGGTCAACTATTATGTGTATCATCAAAAAAGAATAACCCCATTAAATCACATCAATGCCTAGATATTTATACTCTCCTCCACTCTCAAGGTTTATTATTGCAACTAATCGTTATCTCTTTCAGTTTACAACAGATCATTCTCTACAACGCAACCAGGTTCCTTATGGTCCAGATATCATTCTAATGAATCTTCGTTATTTCATTTCATTAAAAATCATATGGATGGCCTTCCCTGTCAAGGGATTCAATTGAGGGCTTCGTTTGATCGTCGTCGATTCCTGGTATTCGCTACTCATCAGGGAAAAGAAATTCTGATTAACAGAAACTACACAATACATCTTTGAGATCACATTTAATAAGTTCATAAATATGTTTACAAGGGTCTTATTCTTTAGAATAATTTAGGATTTATTCAGGCGTGTAAATTATATTTGAAACGATGTTAATTTGTCACCAGTTATTTTTGCCCAGGAAATGTCTTTACAGTGATTTCAGTTCCAAGAATGGTAATTTCTGTTTAAATCATCTAGGGAAGTGCATGTATGGGATATCGACCTTAAATATTTGCTGTGGTTTACTGAATAAATAGATTTAGTGTAGCTGGAATATTTTTATGGTATATTCGTCTAGTATCCTAAGGCTTCATAGTACCCAGCTTCGTGAGGCGAGCCCTATTTCTGTATATATTACTTCATTTTTTCAATTTGATACTCGGGTTTTTAGGTTGAAGTGTGCGAATTTCGCTGTTACTTTCTGAAGACAGAGATTTGTGTCCTTTTTCTGATTAGGCCTATCTGTAAATGACACAAACTCACCTCACTTTACAGGTCATCTCTTTGAAATCCATTATCGAATGTCTTGAAAAAAAAAATCAATTCTTCAAGCTTTAACTGCTGTCTTGATGTAAAATAGCAGTCATAAAATCGCTTTATTAAGTCTAATTTCTTTGAATTATATCATGATCCAATACCATCAGATTTAATGTCTAATGCGCCATCAAACAGTGGGCGTTTGAATATTCATAAGTTTTTAGGCCTTTACTCATCATTTGAAACAGTAGACAGTGTTTATTTGGTATTTTTCCTTAATTTTGAAATCACTTTCTTCAACATGGCCCAACTTTATAGGTTTCGTAAGGCCCTATGTTTTAATTGTATTTATGTCAAATATATGAACATAATATTTAAGATTTCCTGATTTAGCTGATCCATACCGACATAAACTGACCAGAAATTATTGTACCTCGTTGAAATTGATAGTTTAAGTTATTCAATAATAGAATTAAAACTATATTTTTATTTTAAAATAAGTGTTTTGAATTTTTGACTTTTCGAAAATTTATCCCAGATGTAATATCGAGTCGCTGAAAATTTTGATTTTGAATAATTTTTAGGCTGTTGCATGTGCACACGCGTGTGCAGATTTGGTATCTCCGTTTGTTGGAAGAATCTATGACTTTTTCAAGAACAAAGGCATGATAATTGAAGATCCTGAGCTGGATCCTGGGGTCATGAATGTCAGAAAGATTTTCAGTTATTATTATTATTTCGGAGTCAAAACTCTGGTCATGGGCGCTTCTTTTCGAAATGTTGGCCAAATCAAAGCTTTGTGTGGAGTATACGCTCTCACCATTTCGTAAGTCATTTTTTCTCACTAAATAATGTTAATCTATTACGGCTGATGATAACCCGAAATCTTATATCACTGATGGAGCGAATAGGGTTTCTCATCGTCATTTAATCATAATTTCTAAAACAGCTTTAATATAATACTTACATTTAGGCGGTTATAGTTTTTGGTTGAAAGCAAAAGACAATCTTTCTTAAATAGGATAATTAATCATGAATCTGGCCCATTCGAGCGTCATTTTATGTATTTTTTCAATCCAACAGTAAACGAAATATGTGATGGTACACTACATCATTGAATCGATAACAATGAGGCTGTTAATATTTGTGCTGATCACGAGCCATCTAACCGGCGTAAACTGCCGACTTACAGCTTTTCGAATTCTTGATATCATTTTTTCATAGATCATCCTTATCTCATCGTTTCGAGGGCCAGCATCATGATAACATCAAAATATTTTGAGTCTTAGCATGGAACCGTTTGAAACCTCATTCCAGAACACCTCACACTAGTCAAAAAGCTTTATTATGTTTTTTAACAAATCTTGGTTGATCACCACTATCAACCTTTAATATGTGCTAAATCGGTGTAGGTCATTTTATGGTCGTTCAATGATTTTCCATAGATCCTCATGATATGCTTAATCTTACAGAGATTGTCTCTTATAAAACCAGTGGAAATCATTTTAGTGATTAGGAATCATGGATCTGACCAAGTTTTTCCTGCTTTAGAGTTGTGAATATAACCATGTGGTTAATTCATAAAATTAAGAACACAAATAACAGTCAAAGCTAATATAGAGAAACTGAAACCTTCCATATATAACATGTTATTTTTTACAGACAATTACGCATATAATCATCTTAAATACTTTAACGTGGCTTTATGCTCCAATGAGAAATATACAAAACAAAGTTTACTTATTTTCTCACTTAAGTAAAAATTTTATTTCATGCAATTTGAGAGTTCAAATTATATTGGAAGGCGTTTATATTTTTGGGCTAAATTATGTTTGAGGGATATCATTCCACAAATAGTGAATTTTATCAGTTTTTTAGTTTTTATTTACCTTTTTAATATGGTTTGGAGATTCGGCACACTTAGTTATCAGTTTTTGTTTATTTTTAAAGTATATCTATTCATAATATTTCTTTAGATTGCCTAGTAAGCATTTGGAAATTCAATACAACATAAATAATAATGAAAAAGTTATAAAGAGCCTTTGCTTGTGCATCCATTTACGTGTTCTGACTACTTGAACAACGGTTATGCTCACTGAAAGTTGAGGATCATTAATTCTTTTTATTGTTTAATAAATTTCGAATCTAGAAATAAGCCTATTGCACTTTTCTAATTATCGTGCGATTTAATCAAAAATACTTTTACGATTTGACAATAAGTAAACTCTATGTGTTTTGTAGTGTTTATTTTTTAAACAATAACCTATTTCTCTTTTTTTACGTTAATTTTGTCATTAAAACTACTCGAGTGGCTGTCGTTCATGCTTAATCAGTTGGATTAGGTGTCAACATTCTCGATTTTTTATGTATAATTGCTTGCGGTTCTGTGTAAATAAATTTTAAATTGTTGGTTAGGTAATATTTTGAAATCGCCTCTCAATAAATTTCAAAAGAATCCTCAAAATATCACATTTAGATCCACTTACTACGTGGTGGTAATACTAAAAAAATATTGTATCAGGTGTTAATCTATAGTTTAGCATAAATTTTGATGATTTTTCTTGCGTTCTCGATTCTCTTTAGAAACTTTATTCATTCAATTCGAGATATATGGCATGATATTATTCCTGTTTATCTAAAAAAGTGAGGTGGCAACATAACGATATTCGGTGTTAAAATAAATATTTTGAGTTCCACGTTCTAAAATTTTTTTGAACGGCTCTAATATTTTTGTAGTTTTCACTGATTCCTTCTAAAAATTCGGCTTATTGAGATTCTATATTATGAGCATAAAAACAAGATTTTGGTGGATGTGTAGCTCATTCATGAATGTATCTCATTTTGCCTAAAATTATTGGGCTGATTTGTCATTATTTAGGAACTACGATAAATGAATCAACTACTGATTAGATAAGAAGAAATTAGCCGGACAAGTAAAATTTGTTGATCATTAACTGATTTATAAAGAATACTAAATGTTGCCAGAAGAAATAAATGGTACTACTCGGTAGTGTTATAATATCGCTGTTGTGTTAGTGATTTTACGTTTTATCATACCATGAAGAATCTGATAGGGCTTATAAGTTTTAATTGATTCAAGATTATTTCAATTTTCTACATTTAGACCGAGTTTACTTGAAGAGCTGAGTAATAAGATTGGTGATGTTAAGCCTTTTGCAATTGACAAGGGTATTATTATTTTTAAATTTCAGAGAGACCAGAAAAGATGGAAATCGATGAAAAAAGTTTTCGGTATCAAATGAGTATTGATGAAATGGCTACGTTTAAACTGCAAGAAGGAATCGAACTTTTCACAAAAGATACTGAGCTTCTTCGTGCACAAGTTATTGAAATACTCCAAGGGTTGGATCCGCAGAATTGATCTGAGGTTTTCAATCTTACTCATCTATCATTAGATCGTTCTTTTTCGTTTTGTTTCTCAGTTGATATTAGCTAAAAAATAAACTAAATTATTTAAAATTTAATGAGAATCAGTTGATATTTAGGTATCATTTCGTCGTTTTTTGATGAATTGTTAAAGATTGAAACAGCGCGAATTTCAGCCCACAATGAATGCTTTTTGATCACCCAGATAGTTATCTATGTTAAATATTCCTGTTTTTTGTGGTGTTTCTAATGTACGCTTGTTTAAGTCATAGAATCCAAGTATTGACAGAATGCTTGGGTGTTCTCATAAAAATGCAATATGTTGGTCGTTTTGAGTTCAGTTTCGTCGTTTCCGTTACCCGGAATTCATTAAATCATTTACAATTTTGCATCATTCAAGATTGGATACTGCTTTTGAGAGCTTATTAGAGAAACAGTCCAAAGGCTAGTCGCCTGATTGACTATTGTCAAGATTTAGACGTTTTTTAAGTCAGATACATTACAACCGAATCAACTTAAGTTCCTGTTGTCGATTTTATGGATTTATGCTGGCTAAATTCGGTCCACACCAAAACCCAAATTAGAAAGGTTTTACTTCTAAAAATCGTTTATGTCGTATATTTCAAAATACTTTGTCTCGTATCCTCAAGGACGATATTTGTTGCTTTACAGTTAGATGAGCCGGATATGTAGATCCTCAAGACAGAGATCCAACTATTTTCAAACCAGGAATCTCGCTTTTCCCAATAGAAAACTCATGTCCCTTATCGTTTGAAATATCATATTACCGGAAAATTGACGATATAGATAGGTCCCAAATAGAATATGGGTGGGTTTTTATGCTTCTTTGAAGCCATAGTTTACAACAATCTTCAATCAAAAGTATGGTTTATTCCCATTGTTCTAATTTCATTTATGTAATTCATCTCAGTGAGAGACTGGGGAGTGTTATGACAGCAAGTCCCATACATAAAAATTTGTAAAGTCGATTGGGATTTAGGAAGGGCAAAACTCTAGAGGCAATTTCTTTGCTTATGCAACGTTTCACCTTGTGTTAAGCCTAAATTCCGCTTGGTAAAACTCGTACATCTTTGGATTAATGCAGTACCAATATCAAATGGTGGCCATTTTAGAGTTTGAACACCCAAAATTTGAAATTTCTTGATGTTACATGACATCATTTTTTGGAACTTAAACATCATTTAGTACTTATAATCATTGTTTAGTTTTTAAATCACACTAAATGTGATCGTAATATTTTTCATAAATTCAGGTTACATTCAATAATAGTCCTTTATCAACATAAATAGGCCTATTTAGTTTTTGGAAACTCAAGGAAGTTTTACTATTGTAGCCCAAAAAATATTTTCAATATACACACATGGCCGATGTGGAAGAACTTAAAGGTTTTCTTATATACCAGTGGACGTAACGTTAGGACACCTGTTGCCCTGTGAATAGTCACAGTAAATTTTGGACTACTCTAATTTGTTTGTTCATAAATATTCTGCAGTCTATAAACACGTAGATCTATTGACCAAAACCAAATAAATAGGATTGGCGTCAATAAATATACTGTATGACTGACCATAAAAATTAGCATAAGATATTTTACCTGGTTTTTATCCAATAAACGGATTTTTCAAGAGTCAAGACCCAGATTTTTAAGCAACTCCTGACAAAATTTAATGACAATTGTAGACAAAGAAGGGGAATTTAATATTGTTATGAATGGTGTTTGGTTTCACCATAATAAAGCAGATTTTTGACTCAGATCCATATCAGGTAAAATGGCTTCTAAAATTTAGCCCAATTCTCAATCAATGCGAAGAGTTTTTCTGGTATAAAACCTACTGGCTATTTCATTCAAAGTTTTGCAACGTGACATTTAAAGTTACGCATCTTATTAAAATTTGCAATTCATAGATCTTTCCAAGATTTCTCCAATCTTTAACGGAAATATTGGGTACTTATTAAGAATTCACAACTCAAAATCATATGGATAATGTAAGATTCAGCCATGCAAATCTTGAGTTCTTGATACCTACCAATATCACATACACTACCTCCAAAGATAAAATCCCTTCCTTAACCCACGCGAGGAAGTGTTAATTTTTTGAATAAAAAACTTAAAGTTTTATGTATTTCAAATTTTAACGTGGGTAGTTTTTAATGTAAGGGCGCGAAACTTTGTATGTAAAACCGTGTATTGTTAGGAGATGGTATAGGCCAAGGAACTAAGCATCCCACATCAAGAATGGTGGAAGCTTGTGGACAAGCAAATCTTGAAAACTATATCAATCACTGTGAACATTTTTTCAACTGACACTTGATAAAGAGTACACCAAGAGTGAAAGACTTATTTCGATGATTTTGATTTAATATTTATGAAAAATCTATTACAAATGCACTAAATCAAATTTGGAATTGAAACCTAACCATAAAAATCACTGCGAAACGTTCTTTTTGCAGTCAGTAAATCAATATAGCAATTATATAAAATATTAAATTGTTTTTTGGTCAATTTATTCATATATTTCAAAGAGTTCTGAGTTGTATCATGAAAAATTCATTTTTAAATGCAAAGTCCGCTACGAGTCATTATTTCTTCTGCCCAATCAGTTACGGATTTTGTTTTCTGAACAGAAATCCTCAATACCATAAAAATTCATTCACCACAGAACAACATTACGGTTCGAAGTCTGTCAGCAATTATCATATCAATTTGAGTGTTCGAATGCCATGAAACCTGTGCCCGATGATTAATTTAAGAACAATGAAATACCAATCTTTTGGTTTTGGATAACGTAAATGAAAAAATCGGAACAGTAGTCATGTCGTTTATCACATATCGGGAAATTTAACTGGTTGGCCGTTTAAAAGTTCAAAATGAGAGATTTTATGAAATTTTGTTGTCTATGATATACAAGGTGCAGGTGTTGTCTATTTCTGAGGTGATAAATCATAAACTAATTGACATCAAATAGACAAGAAATTCATTAGCTTTAAATGATGTTCAAACGCTCAAAATAAAAACGTATGATGGCAGATCCTCTGGCTACCAATTACCTCCTCTGATATTTTTACTTTATTTCCTCTTTATTTATGATTGCATTGATGATATTTTTATAAAATGATTCTAAAACTGTGGCTGAAAAGGAATTCTTCATTTTGATATGTATTAAGTTAAATAAAACTTCGCGACTTCAATCTCTGTGTAAATATGTTAATATCTAGCTGAAATCAAGGACTGTAAAATTGTATGGATGTTTGGGTCGCCAGAACGGTATCTGATAAAGCCAGCTCGTTTCGTTAAATTGATTATAAACTTAATTTACAGGAATAGTATTGGATAGAGTAATTGAAATTAACCAGTGAAAACCTGGATGAATTAGAACTGTGATCATAGTATAGGGTGTGTTTGTGTTCTTGGAGGTGTCCAGAGATAATTTAAACGAAAATATTTTGGTTGAAGTATTAGATTAGAAGGATGGCACGCCTATATCAGTACCCAGGCGATATCTTCTGCTATAATCAGCTGTAACTTAATAGTTTTTCACACTTAACGAACACGGTGAATTGAAACTTTGTGAATATCCATGAAGACGAAAAATTCTTAGGTAGATCGTAACATTGGTAAGAGTACACTATTCCGGCCACTCGCCAATTTATACGAGCATGCGCAAACGCATAGTAAAAAAAAATAGGAGTTTTCTTGAACGCCAACACCTCAAACAAAACATTTTATAACATAACAGAAATAATTGACAGATTAGTTGTTTTTGGGAAAGATAAAACTATTCTGAGTGTGTATAACGTCTGCGCGTGTGCAAATAATCAGCGAAAAAATGAGCGACCTTTCAAATATTAATTTTTCAAATAGGAATTTTTATATATGATAAATTCATATGAGAATTTAATTAATTTTTTTATGGA
>JWZT01005561.1:28159-41272 GCA_000827895.1 Thelohanellus kitauei
CTTCTAACGGTTTTTTATCTTTTAAAAATAAATTGAAATATGTAAATGAAACTGAATATTACACGAGTATGGGTTTTGATTTCGAAACTTTTCATTTTGTGAAAAACGTGGTCTAGTTATTATAACATCCAGGACTTGGTTTACCTAGTTTTGATTTACAGGGTTTCCGATGAAAACAATATACAGTTTAAATCGAGAGATAGGTGTACTTTATCTACTACTTACAACGGTATGTTATTTTTTAAAATAAACAATGATTAAATAATTGATATTTGTTGCTTTTAATTTAAAATTATTGTTATGTCAATAAATTAATAGCTTCACGTTAAAGTGTGTGAAAGACCTGTTTTTTTAAAATATATGACGGCTTTTGAAAAAATGTGTTTGTTAAGACTCTAAATAGAAATAAAATGTATTTAAATTTTTAAATACAGAGTTTGTCATCACAAAAATTTAGTCGCTATTAATGTCTTTTTAGACGCCATTGAAAAAAGGATTCACAGATCTTGATGTAAATGAACAGGTTGTCTTCTGTGAAGTGGGAGCATGAAACCCTCATTCTCTCTAAAAGATCTCCAATTCATTGTAATTGCCTAGTTCATCTTACTGTTTAATCGGTGAAAATACCTTTTAGTGAGTGTTTCATTTGGAATGGGTAATCTTCGGTAGGTATATTTGAGCTTATCAATGAAAATACACTTTGTTAATTAATAATGTCAAGATTTCTTGAGTTCCAATAATTGTAACCACTTTTTGTAGAAACGCTTTAAAACATCGGTATTTTCTCCTCCACGTAGTATCGTCTCACTGCCAATAATGCTCAACCCATTGATTGCTAATATCATCAAGATATTGGGGTCTTTGGAAAGAGGCAATACAGGGTTTTTGTTTTTTCGCCTTTTTTTTTCTACAGTGCCTGAACAGAAAAGACTCAAATGGAGACTGTTTGTTTTTTGTAATGATTTACCTGCCTTTTAGTGATTTAAATCAGCGGTTCTCATACTTTTTTGTGCTGCGACCCCTTTAATCCATTTCCCAGTATATGGGAAACCCATCTTAAAATTATTTTGTATGATAGGCCAAGATAATTGTACTTTGGTAAGTTTGTAGATGGTAATCATAATATATCTGAAATTCAGGATGTATTTCCATTGCCATAAACTGATCATGAGCTTTGTGTTTCATCACAAATCACTACGTATTTCTATTTTGTAAAAAAATCTTTCTGCTTATAATTAAATCGACGAAATTTGATCTTTATTAATTAATTTATACCATTTTCTGTTCATAATTTTTATGGATTCATGCAGATATTTCAAATGTTTTTGAATTACACAAATTTGAAACTTTTAGAAATTTGTTTCGAGATTTCCCCAAACAGCAGTTCTGCTGAGTTTTATTTTAATTAATATGGAGAAAACACACCACTTTACTTTCCAAATTTTCAGGTTGTTTTAAAAATAAAAATAAAATTTCTACAGGTTGCCGCTGCAGTGCTCTTGAGGTAGGCGCCTTGCTTCACCAATCCAATGGGAACAGTCCTTTTTAAGAATTTGGTAAAAACTGCTGAGATGGCTGACAAAAGTTGTTAAAAAATATTCACGTGAAACTTAAAAACATGCTGTCACTTCGATCAGAGCATCTCAATCGGGTTTACTTGTGAGGTAAATGTTAGTTTTCGCCAATCTTTAAAAGACATCCATGATATTATGCCATATCAAGAGCATCAGCCCTATTTATTTCCTCCTTATAAATCACAACTAAATTCGATAGGGTGTTCTTCTCGAAATAATATTTTAAGAATTTCAAATTTGGAATGGATATTGATGTAAATCGAGAAATTAGGTTTTGTGTGCGATTTACGATGAAGAGCCTGTAAAGAGATTAAATTACCGGGAGATGAAAAAAGGTGATTCTTTGAATAGATTAAATCATTCAATAAAAGTGAAATAAAATGAAATAGCCTCATTTTTTCAGAAATCTTTCAAATGAAGATTAGATGTTGCGAATGAAATTTGTTAAAAACCATGAATAAACTGGAATTGAGGACTAACCGAATAAAAAATAAACACCGATGGATTAATATAAATATTTATTTTAAAGTTTTGATCATTAGAAGTAAAATATATTAGAAGCATGCCCGAGACAATATTAAAATCTATGTTTTCATATTTTTTGCGCCAATTTTCTCGAAATTTATACTCTAAGATATAACCAGAAACATTCCCTCTTGCTATGTGTTTTCAGAGGATTATATAACTACGAAAAAGTAGACTTGTTAGTCAATTAAATGAGGTCCTGATTCCGGATCAATGAAACTTAATGAGTGGCGGACTGTTAAGTAAAATCTTTCTCGATATGGTTTTCGTATGATTTCCAACAACCCGTTTATGTTCCTGTGATATAGAGAAATGTGTTTATTTTTTTTAATGGGAAAACCATCATGTTTCTTTACATTTTCCCCCAGTAATCCACACCTCGCAATCAATATTCAAAGGTTTTTCTCACAGTATGGAATTATCTAATTTCACTGTACAACTGATTGACCGAATTCTTTTCTCTTTTGAGTGACGTGCTGGAAACTTAAATCCACGCTATATGTGTTCAAATAAACTCGAGACCATTCGGCTGAAAGATTCTTTGAGAACACTAAAATCACAGTAGTATTATTATTAAAATTTCAACACAAATATTAGATAATTAACACATATCGATACTCAATTAGTTTTTCGAAGACAACTTACTCGAAATGACAAGCTGTGCTTTTAATTAGGTGTCACCTCTAATAACAAGGCATTTTCAGACCACCTAAACGTCAACCAACAATATGAGTATGTTTGTGATATTCTTTTAGATTCTTCAATTCAGATCATGTAAATATACGTTGATATTCCTTAATTTGGTGACCCATAGGCGCACAACTTGGCAAAAATTAAGGGATATCTAATATATCCTTTATATTGGAACTTTATCAAGTTCGCCTCTGTTGATTTACTTTTTCTTGATGCCTGCTATAACCACAAGGGATATTTTCCAAATTCTGACTTCTGCACACCAGAGAAATTTGGTTGGTTTTGTTTGCGTTAATGATCAAGTCATGTATAACAAGAATATCGTGAAGCAAGTTGTCATTTAATTTAAATTAAAGAAGAGTTTAGTAGCCATTATTATGGTTTTGCACTAATGTGTTACCAAATAAAGGAATGCCCGTTCCTCAATACAGTCTTTAAAACTAAGGAAAAGCACAGAGTATTACAAATCCTTTCTTACAAGAAGAAACACAGCTGATGCTTGGCGTGAATGATTCTAAAAAACGTTTGCGTCAAATTTTCTGAAGCTTCTTTTACACATGTTGTAGATTGCGGTTTTCAGAAAAGTCAATGAAGGTACCTTCAATGTCATGGCCAACCCTTTGTTCGACGAACGAAAGAGATTGATGGTTGGATCTGTCCGGAACGAACTAATGATCTTTTCAACCAAATTTATTCTTGCCAATAATTCAGAGGCATCCTCTCCTGGAGTGAATATTTAATAAAAGCAACAAAATGTGGTTTTAAATATCACAAGTGAATTGTCTGACCTACTTAATTCTGGGTAGACTATAGTTTACGTGATTTTTATGCGCAAGCCCGGAAACTGCGGCGTGAAATTGATGAATTTCAAGACTTTTCAAAACATGGCTGCAAATATCGATCTTTCGATCGCATTTTTGAGGAATGTTGGAATTATTCCAGGTTCTCTTGAATGTGAGGCGTGCTGTCTGCAAATGGCACAACACAAAAGAGCGGATATTTCTGATCAGGTATCAAGTTTGTTATTTTATTAAATAAAATACAGAATAATGTTTTAGGTTAATTTCGTCTGTATAAATTGCAAAAAAAGAAAATCTATACGAACAGGTACCTAGTAGGCGCTAATGATAAGGAACTATTGTTGAAAAGTCCAATACGCCCCTGACTACATTTATGCGGGTCATCAGAATGTGGGCATATAACCAAATTTGAATTGGCACATTTTTGTCANAATTTTTCGTTATGACAAAAACAATTGTTTCTAGGGGTGTTAAAATTATCAAAATATTGTTAAATACAAAGTGTAGAAATGGTCCCTAATTTTTTAAAAATTTGAAGATATGTATTGCACAAAAATATTATACGGACACGATATTAGATCGTATTTCAACAAAAAAATAAAGTAATGTTTATCACAAAAGCTTAATGTTAATAAGAAATTATAAATAAACTGTAGCCATTTTGAGCCGCTTCAAGCACGCGCATAAAAATCACGTAAACTATAGTCTACCCTTAATTCTTACCTGAGCAACATTAAGTTTTATTTTAATTTTGGAAAATGTTTCAAAATGGAAAATAGCGCACTATAACTGTGAGTTATTGTTGTCACGGATTTTTAACTTCTGGCACAAATCAACAAATTAAATATGCGATATATCGTTTCCCACTTTTTGTATCATTTTTGGGCTCGAAGGTCTATTGTCCAGTGATGTGTGGCTCCAGTTTGAACAGAGTTGTATACTGCCTATCTTCACTTTAGGCTGGGGCAAAAATGCCCTGTTTTATTAATAGACGACCTGGCAACTCTAGTAAGGACGTGCCAACTTTAATACTTGGATCGAATACAAACGCTACATGTAAAATTTGATTCATTAGTAACACCAACAGATCGAAAAGAACAAATCATGCACTGAGTAAACACTGTTTTTTTTGAGATTTCGCAATGTATGAAAATGTCGAATTTCAAAAAATGACGAGATCTTGATTGGAATTTCGGGTGATATCATTTAATTTGACATTTTTTATGGTGTAATTTTTAAACAGATTTCACCGAGAATACCTTGGGGACAAAATATGGCTAGGTGTAAACAAGAATATTCAAAAGAATATCCAAACCCGTTTTCGGGTTTGTCTGATACATTGAAGGCAGCTAGGGTAATAAATGGAGCCGTTTTCACTTACAAAATCAAATTAATTCATATTGAGGACGTTTTTCCAATCATTAACATACTGCTGAAGATTTGAAAATTTTAGTTGTTTTGTACAATTATCTAAGAAATTTTACAAACTAGAATGGTAAATTAAATGATTTAAATTCTTTTTACATGTAAAGTGCCAAATTGTCCCATCCGAGATTTCTATGTTGTAGAGGGCTTACAAATCGCTCAAATGACGCCTTCCATGCAACATAATTTGTGTAGATCTGTTGAAATAACCAATGAGTTTCCTCGTCAGTATTTCCCCGTACAACCAACTGACGTGTGCAATATATAATTCTTATGCATTTCAGTTGTTTAAATTCGATATTTTCAGTGTTTTGTATCTGATAAAACCAAATAGTTTTTGGGTTTTTACGCACCTAAGTAACAGAAATTCTAACATCGGAAATCATCTGGATCTTTTCCTGATAAACCAAGAAAATAATCTGTTTCCACGATTGAAAGTTAAATTTGGTATATTTATTAACTTCGGTGTAACAAACCAAAGTAGGATCGGTTTCATAAACTATATTAGTTATGAAATTACAATTAATAAATTCAACTAATTCTTGAATCTTTTTATCAGGTTTGTCTATGTCTTTAGTAACGACAGAATGGAAAATAGTTGCTGATAATTTGATAATGTTACACACTATTTCATCCTGATAAAGTTTTGGGTGAATGAAATCGAAATTCAAATACAGTTCCTGATTTATTTGAGAAATCTGTGTCAATAAATTGTACTGATATTAATGAACTCCTATCCGAGATCCCACCCGAGTCTGAAAATCTTGAATTTACTTGATGGACACAAGGTACAATCGCTGGGGGTATCTGTGGATTTACACGAGTACCTTTTTGGAATATAAATCCAGCCAGTTTAACCCTTTAAACATATCTTGTTCTTTTATTCGAGATATCCTATAATCCAAAAAGGTTACCCTTGAGGAGGAGCCCCGATTCGTTTGTCTGGATTCGGCTCTAACAATCCTCGTATGAGTCTGAAACATGGGGGTGGTAATTTTAAGGACAATTGGTCAAACTATCACAGTCAGCAATTACATCTGGTTCGAGTTGAAACACGTTTTTTAACGATATTTTTGATTCGTAAAGAGAATGCCTGTAAGCGAAAGGAATACCCCACTATCATTTTTAGAATGGTACAACCCAAAGAATAATAATCAGCGGTTTGATTATATTTCCTTTTATTGATCACTTCGGGAGCTGCGTATCCCTTCGTCCCCCTGATCAAAATACTTCAAACCGAACTGCTCTTACAATGCTATGTGTATAGCATGCCAATCCGAAATCAGACAACCTCGAATGGCCATATGAATCCAGTAGGATGTTTTGGGGCTAGTATAAGAAGCTATTTCACCTTTATATCCATGTGTATAATGGATCTATTGTGTAAATACTCCAATCCAAGAATTATTTCACCAGAATAAAATATAACCTAAATTAATTAAATCTTGAATCGACATAAAAAGTGTTAAAGAATTTGAAAATGGGCCACATGCAACTGGCTAAATGTAATTTTACATCATGAGTTCAGGCTACAATTCCTGTTAAACAATTCAATTGGTGAATGATTTCGGATGTTTTTTTGGATGATCATAAACTAAAAATTCAACTAACTTGACGTGAAATCATTCAATCCCTAATAAGCCCAAGTAATTTCAGAAGCTTCTCACACATTAAAGAACTTTAATAAAGTTGAGAGTTTTGTAGTACATGTAAAGGCTTATAAATGTTTGACCTGGTCCAGGATAAATTTCGGTTGATCAGAAGTTGTTTCGAATTATTCACCGTTCATCGGTCAAGAATAGTATTAAGGTTCTGAAAGTAGTGTGGCGGTTAATTTGCGCCATTTGTCTAAGGACGCGGGGAACAAGTATTAAATTACCATGTTGACTCGCAACTAGTTCTATCGGTAGTAATGATAAAGATTAGCCGTAACGGAGAAAAAACTACAGTCAGGAGTTTGAATTACCTGAACATTTAAGAGATGAATAGTTCTAAAGTAATATGAAAAGTGTAACAATCTCGCATTGGTGTTTTACCTGTCTTCTCATTCTAAACCACTATGATGATATTTCTTAAGAAACTCAAAATCAAGGCTATTTTTAAAGATATTCTGAATTTCTGGATGATATTCGATCTGTATTTTGACGTTTTTGTGGAGCGTGGTGCTGATAATTACCCATGAAAAAATGGGTAAAAATATCCCCGGATATCCAACAATATAGCTAAAAATAACCAACAATTGCGAGCTGGGCAATAAATATCGTTTTAACTGATGGTTTTGAATGTAAAATCCGGTAAATAAATGTTGTATGTGGCGAGTTCACAAAAATCGTTTGTTTACACTTAAATTGAATCATATACGAGTAAATCAACAAATAATAACCTACTTCTTCCATCTTAAAACGGCCTCCTCTTGCATTGAGATGAAATTCTAGATCACCACCTGTCATCATAGAAGTTTCACCATCCATCAAGTCAATTACCAGATACAAGTATTTTTTATTCTGAAAGGCATATATTAGATTGACGATGAAACCACTATCAATCTGTAAATAAGCGAATATACCTTTTCCATCATTTGTTTTTCATTCATAGCGACATTTAAGCCATGTTTTCTAACCAATCTTCTTTTATCCATGCTTTTCAGGGCATACCTGGGTATGTTGAAAAAATATACATTTTCCCGGTGGTTCTATGACTCACTGCATGTACATCCCCGTAACCACCGTGTCCCAAAAAGCGGAGGATTACGAAATCGTCCAGTTTGGGCTGGTTTCTCCAAAATTTTACCTTCATTGATATTTCTATATATTTCCATCTTGTGTAATTGACAAATTGTTTTCTTTTTGACTATAAATTATACGATTTCACAAAATTGGAGAAGTTTTCTTCCATCTCTTTTATTAAGACTTCTTTTCGACACTAAAATTATCAAATTAAAAATCAGGCGTCATTTTAAATTATCTAACCATCGATAATCGGTTCCATACTCCAATACCATGATTCCCAATTCAAAACACCCATATTTACTCCATTATAACCAGAGCCTTTAATTCGCAGCAAGTATTTTTGGACCAAATACTCAGCCAAAATATTGTTAACTGGATTCGATATTGAAATCACTGGAAACAGGTATATTTTCGCTCGAAACATCTGATCAATACTCTTCATTACCATAAACTGAAATAATATTCATTTTATATTTTTATTTAACTTCCTTGAAGGTTCAAGATTAATCACTTGTCAGAATGTATCTTATCTTTTTTATCAGAGCAATCAAGTATATCCTTTCCCTGTTACATTGCACTCAACTGTTAAAAACGTTTTTAGATCAAAGTAACTAAAGTGACATTTTCAAATAAATTCATTACTGGGAAGCTCGAAATACTCGAATATGTTATTATAGGTGTTTAGTGAATGTGTGGGTACATATGGGCTGGTAATTTAGCAACTCTGATGATGCATCAATAAAACTAGTTTAAATTTCTATTTATAAGTTAAAAATATTCACATGTAATTTATACAAGACGATCGCAGATGACCGAACCGATGTAAACGTTACAATGTTAATGGTATAGATAATATTATACTGATTTAATTTTCAAAATGATTTCGCTCGTAAAATTCAGCTAGTTTTATGTATTTAAACTTATAAACGAAATAAACGGGATTTAATCTGTGGTCCATGTTGAGTGAATAGGAAAATTTCAAGTGCTTAAAACTACTTTTAAATGATAGAGATGAGCTTGATATGTGACGTCGTGCTTAAAATAGTTTTAATCTTTGACCACTTTGTTGTATGAAAACAGTTTGAGACCTACATGCTGATCCATGAATTGATGTCCGGAAATTTTTAAAAGGGAACTTCTAGTTTATAATTTATGGTTAGAATTTGATAAAATTTTAAGTGGAGACTGGCTCATGCAGCCCCAAAAATGGATGGTTTAAAGACGACTCTATTGGAGAATATTAGTGTGGAAAACTGAAAAATAGAAACTGCATTATTGGATATAAGTTCTGTATTTCTACGTTTTAAGAATATGGGTCAGAGTATATAAAAAGCTTTTGTAGTATCTATTTCGTATGGGATAGATTGGACGGGTATGGGTCTAAGTCTCTCGAATCAAGTGTGAGGACAAATACAGATTCAATATGTGATAAAAAATGTCTCAAATATTGATAAATGTAAAGGTTAATATCGTTTGATGTTTATCCACTAAGCCGAAAATAAGGAAACACAAGTGGAGATACTAAGGTTTAATGTATCAAATATATTTTTGCTTTTGTGCTTTCTGTCCAGAACAATTGACGGTGGATCACAAAAAGTTATAATCCATTATAAAAATGAAGGTAAAAAAATATTTATACGAAGGGTGGGTTTTTATCAAATATTTAAATAAAAAAGTTACTTGAAGAAAGGAATGTAGTGACTGAATTTCCCTCGAATTTACAATTGAGGTGATTTCTGGTTGAATCTGATCCGACTCATGATTACTTCTTTCCAGTTATATCTATCCATTAAAGATTCATCGATCAAAGAAATGTCCTTCGGGATCCATGTTGAGATGATTTGCATTAATTGAAGGACCTTCTGTCACAAATGAATAGACCTGAGTAAGTTCTTCGAGAACAAACTTTTTTTGTGAGTTATTTTCAATAAATTTCTTGAAATAATAGAGTTCTATTACTGAAAACATCATACCAATTTCATCATCGAAAATATTTATAAACTTGTTCAAATTATTCTCTTGCATCCACCATCGAACATAGGACATGACCCTAACTTAACTATTATTCTAACAAAGGTGAAGCAAGTTTGAAGCTAGTATGCGTGACTGATGGTTTATCTGACACTTTGGACTCTTTGAGAGCTACCAAGTAACTCATGTCCGTCAGAATGTTATCAATATCCACCATGTGAACCCGTGAGTCAGATAAATTTCCACACACCTCTGAAGTTACGAATTTAGACGACAGACCTAATTACGATGCTTCAATTCTCAGATAATTACACCTCAACACCACCTGTTTAACGACTTAAACAGCTATACTCTGGTTGTTACTAGAGCGTTAGTCGATTGATACATAAACAAGCGAATACCTGGATCATTCATGAAATTAGAAATAGCATTAAGTTATTATTGTTCCCCCGGTAAGCATGTCCTCAGCTTCTATAATCGATCTGGCGTGCCATTTAATGGGTAGCATGGATAATTATTGACTGATATATATCCGCATTTACCCTGGATGTTTAAATAGTCCATTTAAAAGAATTGTCCAAGACGCAAGGGCCACATCCCCGTGAATGATTCTCATGATATAATAAATAATCGCCTTAATATAAAACCAACTTTCGATTTGGATAATTGATCTCAGCTCAAAAATCACATTTTCCAATACTCATGTTCAAATATATTCAAAAAAAATCTCCTTTTGGTTTTAGTGTCTGTAAATAAACACTTGTATGAATAAACGTCAAAAAGGTTTGGATCATAAACTCTACTATTAACAACAAAACCTAATCCTGAACTCGGAAAAACATCTGAAACGTTGCATCGAAGAAAAAATAGGATATTTACACGCTCTTTGGGGCCTAGATTGACAAACGTAGTTTCTGCTTTCGGATTCATCCAAACAATATAAGATTAATGAATAGTAATTTTGATTGTTTACGTTTCTCGTACTCAATTCAATTCCTATAGCCGTATTATAAACACATTGTCTTAATGAGATGTCCTGGTTTTGCTTCACATTCAGGAAATATTTGACTTTAATTTCACATTAGCATGTATTTGTTCCCCTTGTATATTTAGTACTTAAAATAAGGACCGAAATCAAATAGCTCTTCTCAACTTCTTTCGTATCCAAAAATTTATAATATAATTATCGGTTAAATACACCAACCCTTACCGCTGTAAATACGTAGGTAAATGAAAATTTCACAATTCAGTTCTCTCAATAATTCCTACAAGAATCAATAAACTCTATTTGTCTGTAAACTGAGATTTAGATTCATACAGCTCACAAGTCTTATTATAGGTTTGGTTCATATAGTTGGTTTTATCAAACTAGGGTTGATACTGTTATTTAAGGTGTTCACCAGTTCGATATTGATCATGTTGGGACCATTGTATGAGATTTCAATGTTTACAGATTACCCTAGGATCCATGAGATGTTTGATTTGCTGACTACAAAGAGTTTTGACATTTTGATCGATGCAAACGTTCATTTGGGTCCGGAGTGTGCCAGATTTTTATAGCTACTGAAAACAAACGACTGTTACATCATGGAGAAAATAAAGTTAACAATAAAATCGATACTCATTGAAGTATAATAATTAATAAATTATTCAAAGTATTTTTTAAACAAAATATAATCAAACAGTATATTCCTTTTTTAATATCATCTCTTAGGCTTGGGTGAAAAAATATACTGTCAAGTGTATAGTTAGGATGATTATATTTGCTAATTGAGTTCACGTGCCTACAATAATTAAAAAGATAGCGGGATCCCACGAAGCTATTGAATATGATCCGGCGTTGACTAGGATCGTAAATGTCATACTTTCTATCAGTAATTGGGGAGCATAAGTGCGTTATATGAACTCTAAGTCGAGATGTTAGCTTGTATAAAATCACTAATAACACAAGATGAATAAGAGTTTGGGTCCATACAATCTTATGCTAACAGTTCATTGAATAATATAAGTGCTTGATGGGTTGCTTGGTCAATTGTTTTGATGGAACCACAATACGAAACCCCATTAGATGGTATCGAATTAAATCGTGAGTATTTTTTCTGTTTGGTATTAACTACTCATATACAGAGCAATGTCTAAATATTTTTTTGTGGATTAGGTTGGCTAAACAGGAAATTCCCTTTGGCTTAAAAACTGTAACTATAGGAATGGGCTTCTGGTTGAGGGAAATGACTCGAAAAGTCTGAATCCTAGAACTCGGGTATGCGATAGTTGCGATCAGGTAACTTGCGATCAGGAAAGTTGCGCTCAAATCCATTTTTATTGAAAACTACCTTCGCTTTGACGACACTTTTATTTAAACGGTATCAAAAAAATACTAAATAAAAACTTGGTAAAACAAAACTTAAAACGTTCCACATAAAAGTTACGAATGTTCCAACGTTGCGCGTGCGCCAATTCACAGGGGTTTTCCATCAAGTTTTTATTTTTAAAGATAGTAATTTTTCGTATTTAATTTTTGAAAGTTATTTGAGATGGATTGAAAAAATAACAATATACGATTTTCTATCAAAGCAATTTCAGAAAATCAAGAAAACATCTCAAGATGAGTTTTGTTGTAACAATAGATTCAAAGCAAATGTCCCTTCAGTTGATCGCGCGCGATCTTCAGAAAGAAATATAAGCACCGAATGGATAGCTCTAATACACGAGTTGTTCTTTGTAGGTTTTGTTTCAATTCAATTTGGCGTGGCCAAAATTTACGGTAAACATTTTTTGAAAATTAACAATAAAAGGACTAATTGTCAATTGTTTTGTTGCGAGAAGATCGCGCGTGATTAGCTGAAGAACCATCTGCGTTAAATCTATTGTTACAACAAAACTCATTTTGATTGAGATGTTTTCTTGATTTTCTTAAATTGCGTTGATAGAAAATCGTATATTGTTATTTTGTCAATCCATCTCAAATAACTTTCAAAAATTAAATACGAAAAATTAGAATCATAAAAAATACCAACTTGAGGGAAAACCCCTGTATATTAATAACTAATTTTCTTATAATGATTATTTTATTAAATTCATACCAATAAATTTCCGAATAAAAACTATTTAGGAATATACACCTTAGAATCGTTCGGTATGAAGTTACGAATGTGCGAACTTTGCGCTCTGCAATATGCGCTCAAATCCCTTAATATTGAAAACTACGTTTGTTGTGATAAAACTTTATTTGAGTTGACAGAAATCAATAAAGGAATAAAAAAACGGTGAAAAATTTAAACATAAATATTGTTCTGTGCGAAAATACGAACTACACGCACAGGAAATATGCACCAGGTAATTTGCGCTCAAATCCCTTAGTATTGAAAATTTATTTCCCTGTAATGATATTTTTAT
>JWZT01005561.1:42256-55894 GCA_000827895.1 Thelohanellus kitauei
GGTGGTAAATGACATAGGTCGTGCGAAAATGCATATAAACAACGTCTACCTGATTGTGGCCCCTGTCATTATTTGAATGTAGTATAATGAAACATTAGGCATGTAGTCGTTTTAGTATCCAATTTACATACTCAAATCTCGCTTCTATTTTTTAACTTTGTTCAAATCAAGTCTATCAACGCCTTTCCAGTCTATGCGTCATATATTTCTTCTTTTATTATCGTCTGTAAAGTAAATTTACTATGTTGTGGAGTTATACAAATATATATGCTACCAATAAAGATAAAAGGAGACCGAAAGTCACGTTATTCAGAAAAAAATGGAAAAGCAAGTATTTTATCATAAACCTCAATGATTAACTAAAATATTTGATTTGCCTGCGAGAAAATCGTTGTTGCGAAAAAGTATAACGTCCGAAGGCACTTACGAATTTAATGATAGTGGATTTGAAAAGCACACAGGAAAACTAATATAAGATAAAGTTGCCGCCTTGGAAAAGCATTAAAGTAACAACAGTCATTATTTAAAAACATCAACCATATGAATGAAACTACTGTAAAAGCTACCTATGTCAAATCTTATAAGTTAATTTTGACATTTTAACTGTTTTCAGATGGAGATGATCAAGAAATAAATGTTGATGAGCCAAGATTTGATTTTTTCTGATTAGAGACAATAATTTGCTTCTATAAGCCTGTCAAGAAACACGATGGCAGAGAGAAGTTTTTGATGTTTACCGTGATCTGAATAGTCAGCTTTCAAAAAAAAGGAAAGGCGTTTGTCGCTTTTTCAATTCAATTAACGAGTGTGCAAATATCACTGACATTGCTCAGTTGCCTGATTTTATTCGCGGAGTTGATAAAAATATCAACATACGGAAGAATTTGTTGAATTGATTCCAATTATAGATACAACAATGGCAGACGATGTAGATAGAAGATTGGGGAAAGCCTTGAGCGACTTTATCTAGGTTGGTAGCAATCTATGAGAATAGTCACCGATGGAGCACCTCAAACGATAGGCAGGAAATTTGAGGTCACAATAAAGTTGAAAGAAAAGCTACAACCACTGAATGGGATGTCAGGTTCCTGTAATTTCAACTACATTGTACATCAAGAATCGTTTTTCAACCAAATCATGAAGAGGGAAATGTAATGAAACACGTGGTAAAGATGATAAATTTCATTAGAGAGAAAGGTCTTCTCCACAGACAGTTAAATAAACTGTTTAAGGAAGTTGGAACTCTTACGGTCTACCTTATCATACAGAAGTCTTATGACGTAGTGGGGTTTTGTTCTATGCAGTTTTATTAAATTGGGTTCTGATATTAAATTATTAATAGAGATGAAAGGATGCCCAGTCTCAGAGTTGAGTTACAATACCTTGCTTATATATTTGATTTCCTTATTTGGTATTATTGAGGGATTTAATAAACGTAACAGAAACACTCAGGGAGAAGAAAGCTGGTGACCGACCTTTATGAAAGCATTTGTGCCATTGAGTTTAAGCTCAAGTTAATGAGAAAGCAGTTTTTTGAGGATAATTAAATTCCTTTTTAAACTCTGAAATCTTTTATATGTGATATGGGTTCGGTTAATAATGTTCATTCCCAGCATTACAGTCACAAAAGTTCAGCTCTGAGAAACTAATTGAAGAGAAGATTGGCTGGTTTAAATCATGAAAAATAGCTTTGAAATAGTTCGAAACTTGTTCTCATAAATACACAAACAGGGTCAGAGATATTATAAATGGAACTAATCAATATTAAATGTGATTCCATTTGAATGTAAAATTCGGTTCTGTTTAACTTTGGAACGTTTAATATATTGATACGACAAAAATATCCAACAATTACTGCCTTTTCTACAAGAATATTATCGATGTTGAGAACAAAATATGTTTGCAAGCGGTTGTATCCTGTTATGAATTAAAATAAGTCAAAATATTGCTCAAAACTGACAGACACTTATTTGAACGCCACTCTAAAATTTTCTGCTAATCAGACGCTTACTCCAGACTTTAATGAGCTTTTCCGTGCTAAGAGCTGTCAGACATTTCGAACAACCAACTATTATATTATTTGGCAGATTTATATATTGTGGAATAATTTTCTCATTAGCGCATTGAATTTTTATTGCTCACAAAATTTACATGTTCGAATTACTTTTTTCATTATCAGTAACATTATGTTACATGGGATTATATACCAAGGAATGACTCTCTATATTAAATGTTAATGTTGTTCCAATATAAAAAGCATTACGTCAGAACTTTTACTGTTTTCTATGGTGGATTATCCGAATGTAGCAGAGCGGCCCGCGGAGCACTTTTATAATTCTATCCGGCCCGCCATGTGAAATGAGTTTGACACCCGTGGCTTAGACTGTTATTTATAAAGTTAATTTAGTGAAGATAACTCTGAATAGATAATCGAAAGGTATCAACAAAAGTTGATGGTAAGAATACCGTGTTTTGCATTTAAAAATGCACGAAATGCAATGATAAATGCATTCTGTAAAATTTAATAAATTAACTTAAAAATAATTAAATCAATTGTTATTTTCTTCTCATAGTCTCTTCATTCATGTTTTGAGGAAAAAAAGAAAAGGAAAAATCATATCATTAAGGATGACTGAGGTTTACGGAAGTCATACCTCCAAGTTTATCATGTCATAAAAAACGATATCGAACAATTATTTTCCCAATACATGAACTAGGAGCGAATTGATAAGAAATAACAATTTGTTGAAATATTATTAAAATTAATCTATTCACTTTAAAAAAATCCATTTATCGTTGCAATCTATGCAATTATCAATGCAAACCCCATTTTTTAAAAAAGGCAATCTACACCTGTATCATGTTTTCAAGCAAATCCATGGCGAAAACGTGAATTTGTAAGTTTCCTTCAAAATTTTTTGTTGACATCACGAGGAATAATCATCACCCAAGAACAAAGTATCAATTCCATGTGAAGAATTACGCTTTCATTGAACAAATCAATTCACATAGATATGACTTCTCAAGAAAGCTGAACACCTTTTATGTATGACGAGAGTTGGGGCAAAATGTGTGTATCCTGTCACTCGACAAAACCTTATCTGTTAGTCATTAGTCCTGTATCATGAAGCTACGAATTGCATAACATCTTTAGCGAGATTATGGTTCTAATTTACGATTATTCCATAGGAATTACTTGGACATGCAAAGGTCGACAGAGTGGGGTGGTAATGAGTTGCTATTTCTTCTTTTAATGTGATAAGAAATTATTTATATCTCAGCAAAAATGTCAAGATGAATATCTAGAAATATTCAATTGCCTGATGGTGTACAACTCGAGAACCTCAGGGCAGTCTCATCCGCAGAAGGGATTGATATCTTCGCTCCCATCGATCGAAAATTGGGTCCCATTGAAAGGAAACTCAAAATTGAAACACAGTAGATTGTAAATGGTTATTGTTTTATTATTTTCAATTTATTATTTCAAATTGTAATTCAGCTATTCTGAACGACCAGTTTCGAATTTAAATCGCTTGACTGGAGCCGAGTCTGCTTTTCTGACCAATGTTTAATTCCTTTTAAAATGTGCAAGATGGATTAGCGTTTATAAGTATCCAGAAAGGTTTGAATAGAATGTCAAACTAGCCACGATTTCGTCAATTTTAGGACAGTCCTCACAGCCATTTTCATAAAGTTTATTTAACGAGCAGAATTACATAAAGAAAACCATTTAACCTTTCTTCTCTTCAAGATGAGTATAAATTGCCTTTTAACCCTTCGAACGAGGTTAGTGTACTCAATAAAGTAGACTTAGTTTTTCTGAACACGAGGGCCTTAGACGCTATGGATTCGACTACAGAGTATTTCATTGAGACCATGCAGTGAGAGACATGTTAAGGCACGATAAACGAGTTCTTAGGTTTTATTTTTCTAACAGATCTGGTTACATCGTCCGATGATGATAAAAAATGAGGAGTACTGTACGTCATTTGAAATCAACCAGAGGTGATCACGAGAAAATGATGAAATACATGGTTGAGTGAAATAATAATAAATTTAATTTTTGAATTATCATAAATTTATCAGACGCAGATTAACCTTTAAAGCCATATATATATATGCCATAAGCCAATTAACCTAGTGATTACCTTATACCGGGGTTTGCATTTAAAATTGCAATTATAAATACATGAGGAAAAATGTAATAAATTAACTTAAAAAAATTAAATAATTATTATTCTCTTCCGATAGACTCTTCATTCATGTGTTGAGGAAAAAAATAAAGGAAAAACTATATAATCAAGGATGACTGAGGTTTCCGGAGGTCACAGCTACAAGTTTAACCAATCATAGAAATCATTTCGAACAATTATTTTCCCAATACGTGAAAGAGGAGGGAATCGATAAGGAATAACAATTTGTTAAAATTAATCTATTTAGTTTTAAAAAATCCATTTATCATCGCAATTTGTGCAATTATCAATGAAAACCCCGTATTTTAACGAGGAAATCTACACCTCTATCACGCGTTCGAGCAAATCGTATGGGAAGATGTGAATTGGTAAGTTGACTTTGAAGATGTTAGTTGACATCACGAGGAATAATCATCATCCCCGAACAAATTATCGATTCAATTGGAAGAGTTAGGCTTTCATCAAACAGATCAATTCACATAAAAATGGCTTCTCAAGAAAGAGGGAATAACTTTAATGTGACGAGGGTTTCTTCCAAATATGTATATCATGTCAGTCTACAAAAAATTATCTGTTAGTCAGTAGTCCTGTATCATGAAGCTGCGAATTGCATAACATCTTTAGCGAGATTATGGTTCTAATTTACGATTATTCCATAGGAATTACTTGGACATGCAAAGGTCGACAGAGTGGGGTGGTAATGAGTTGCTATTTCTTCTTTTAATGTGATAAGAAATTATTTATATCTCAGCAAAAAACTGGTTCAGTTCACGCAAACCAGAAATTACACAGTGATCAGAGGGATGTGAGCATGAAGCGGACGCAATAAAAATATTCACCTTTGTGACGATTGACAGGCATGCATACCTTATTTTCAAAGAAAAAGTTGCCAAATGCTACAGTAAATTATATTTGATGCTAAAAATGAATTATCACCCCTCCAAGACAGTTTCCATAGATATGCGAGCCACAAAGTTATGAGACTGGTTACCTCAGTCAAGGAGATAGAACTGGTCGAAGAATGAAGCCACGGGACAGGTCTATGCAGAAAAATAATCGATTACACGATTTATAGTTTAAAGAAACTCTTAATATACACGCGAAACTAGAAAAATTAATGAAGGGCTTGTTGTCCGAAGCCAGTTTTCTGAGCATTCTAACTTAGGGAATTCAATTGACATCAGCTGATTCATCGATGGCCTTGAGTATAAGCTCCCTAACACCTAAATTACCGACTCTGAAGAATAAAGAAACAGGAAATCGTTTGTCGCAGAATTATCTTCCAACCCAACTGCGAATTTTGAATGCCAGGATTGACATTCAATGCTTTATACCATAGTGTGTAAATTAAAGCGCACGATGTTGTTAGGCGGGAAATAAAGATGCGAGATTCGTGGTATTCTGTAAAAGCACATTCCTTAGTATCAGAACGAATTTGTCGGTTTTTATCTGAATCATAATTTAAATAGTTAGGAACACCCAGATCTGACATCAAAGGATACCGTCGAGGTTCAATGCGTTCTTTAAAAATCATCAATGTAGATGATGAGTATTTAAACGCCCTTGGTACAGTTTCGAACTAATTCAGATTCACTTTAACGATGATGCACCAAACATTTTCTCGACTAAGTGGTCACTGCAAGCCCAAGAGCAACAGGTATGTTGTGTCGATTGGTATTGGTACTTTCTACGATATGAAGGACATCAAAACCGAGATGCATCGTAGAAAATTGAAGGTCTCTGGGTGCTCTACAGAAACTCTCAAAGAAGGTAGAAATCAACGCCGATTCGAAAGGGAATACGATATACCCGAGGATGTGGATCTCTCTACACTTAAATCCAGTCTCACGGAAGATGGAACCCTCCATATCAGATTCAAACGTATGTGTTCAGAACCAAAGGAAAAAGTGAAGTTTCTGCCGAACGACAAGGAGTTCAGGATAAGGATCAGCATGGAAGAGTTCAAACCAGAAGAGATATCGATCAGGGTTGTTGACAGATATTTGGTGGTTGAAGCCACAATGAAGTCAAACAAACATTATGAGGATGAAACAAAGATTCAATCGTCTTCTGGATGCATCTTGCGGGTGATCAGGTTAGGAGACGACGTGGATGTGGATAATTTGAGAGCTGTCTGTTCGAATGGTGCCATTGAGATTTTTTCACCCATAAACAGGCACCGATCTATCAAGAAGGGCAGAAAACTAGAGATCAAACAATTATAAAAGTCTGAAAGGTATTTTTGTGTTGATTTTATTTTTTTCTGAGTTGAATGATTTCGTTTAACGTGTTTGCTGATCATAATTTGTCTTTCTTGATGAATACCTTATAAGGGTTGATTTTTTATTGCATTTTTTACAAGAAAGGCGGATTGTTAATTTTACTGTCGAATTGGTTTTCCATTTATGGGAACCATTTGTTTTGTGCCAAGTCAAACACCCGTTTCAAGTGTGACTCAATTGGGCTAATGTAATTGAATTTTTAAACAGTTCGGGTTGAAGTAATGCAATTTGAGATCCACGATTCGAGGTTACCTAAATTACTTGACACTAAACTGCCCCTTATGTTTAAGATAATGTACCGAATCCTTGAGTGTTATCTGCACGATATTCGGAATTTAAATCTCCAAACCTACCTGTTAAGACAAAACTCATTTTGGAGTATTGTTGCTGACCATATAGTTANGTTTTGTCGCATCAGGGGCAGGAGAAGAGAATAACCAGTTTATTTAGATTTTTTGAAATGTCGATGGAAAATATACTAGAGAAAAGTATTAATTTATCAAGCGAATCGATTTTAAGTGTATGTTTTGATCCATTCAACGTTGCGGTCCATATTTTTGATAGATATCGCCTAAACTTTTGAAGGTAGCTTGAAATCATTTCAATATTAATAACAAACATAATATTAGTGATTTGATAGATCCTCTTGATGTCGAATTCGATTTCATCCAACGATCTTAGAACGATAAAGCATTTTGAAAACTTGAAATAGCAGTATTCCGTAATCTTCGTTTTTTACTCGGCTGAGTGACGTCATTATTTGATTTATGTTGTCTAAGTTGGATAGAAGATAAAGAAAAGCTATAGCTGCGGCCTATATCGTATATACCGTCACATAACATCCAGAATACCTGCGTTAATTTGTTATTCCTAATATTGAGATAACGATAAAAATAATACATTCCGTTTGTATTTAGGAACAAGATTTTATTTGGTTCGTGTAAAAAGCATTGGCTGATTGAAAAAATAAGTTCGTTTGAATCATAATTCGTGTGGGTTTATAGATTTAATCAGTTAAGAAACAGGGAGATAAATGAATGTGCTTTAAGATCATTTATCAGGCTTTTAGTTCGATAAATGAAAGTATAGATACCAAAATATCAAGAGTTATCTTTATATCTGTCCCAATTCACTCCATCCGGGCACATTCTATGGAATTCATTATAAAGTTATTCGGAAAATGATCTATATCAGGGTCTTTTTGACTCGATGGGCAAGAAATTGCAATCAAAACTGCTTTCTTTTTAGTAGACAAATCTGTAGACTGTGTGAGCTTGATTTAATCTTCAATAGCTTTTCTATGGATTTCGTTCTCAAGATTAACACTTGGGTTCATCGTAAATTGTTTTTCGGGTTTTGATTTTTAAAATGTATAAAATCTTATAAAACTCATATAAATCTTTTGTTTTTGAAATAAATAATGAAGCAGTTGAATGGATTGGCATTTTTAGTTCTGTAAACAATTTCTAACAAAATCATGGAATTTTCTTTACAGTGTAGATGAAATGACATAACAACTATTTTGAAGACCGTTCACAAAACACAAATTCAGGTTATTTGCTAAAACTAAATTGAACAGATTTTCGGGTAGATTTATGAATGTTCGGACGAGCTCAACAATTTTATCAGAATTGTAATGTAGGAAGTAATGTTCATCTATGGTTTAATCATATCTTACAGTCATACAGGCCGGTGAATGACTGGTAATTAAGGCTTTGATCGTGTCCATTTTTCCTGATCGATTCTCGTGGCCAGATTCACAACGGTTCTAAAGATTTCTCTATGAACTTTTTCCATCGTAAAAGTTCATTCGAAAAGTCCCTTAATACCTCAGATTAATTGATTAGTTTTTCAGATTTTTTAACTTAAAAAATTATTTAATTAAAACTCATTACAATAGACATAAATTCTTACTATTTGATATCTATATTTTTAAATTTATAAAAAATCGAAATTAACAAGAATATGATTATCGAGGATAAATAATTTCTTAAAAGGTATATGGGGATCCTGTTAACAAACCCGAAGAATTTTATTGAGCTATTCAAATTTTCCAAAATAATGTGGCAGGATATTTTCGACTTAGTTTAAAGCAGCGGTTCTCAACCTTTTTTATGCTGCCATCCATTTAATCTCCTCAGAAAAGTTCCCCAAAGATGTCGCGACCCCCATAATAAAAATTTTTTCTATGACAGGCATAAACAGCTGTACTTTTGTAAATTTACACATATATCAATCGTAGAATGAATATCTTGTATACAGAATGTTATTTAATTTTTAGAAACCGCAAAAACATAAGATTAAGACTTTAAAAAACGAACAAATATGCAAAATAAAAATTATGATCAGACTAACGAATATCAATATTTATGAATTGAACTATTTACTTTTATGTGTAAACTAATCACAATATTCATGCTGTATATCAATGTAAAAATTTGAAATAAATAGCGAAACATAGACAAGAATCTGAAAAACATTGATAAAATTTTGTTGAGACATTTGCAACCAAGCCAACGTCAGTGCGATCGTTGAGCTTGTTTCTGTTGTATCAGAGAAGGAATTCTTTAGGTAATTTTTGAAAGAGCACAACGAGTGCCATATTTTGCATCCAGTCTTCTTCTATATTTAGACGTGATTAATAAAAGGCCAGGAAACCCAATATAATAAAGATATTGTTGGAAATGGCAGGAGACACTGCACAGTCTCAGACAAAATGGAATGTTTTCTTCTTAACAGTTGACCCAAAATTTTGCAATTGAAATTATTTCGCTTCATTGCTATTAATCGGCTCAATAAACGTTTTATGTGGTATCATGAGAATTCTTTAACTTTGATTGTAAATTAATTTCGTTGTAATGCAAGCAGAGTGACAGGTATATTTTAAAAGTATAATGAAATTTCGTCAGCAAGCATATGAAAATGTTCTTTCAAAAAATTTATCATGAAACTCATTTAATTAGGTTCAATTCCATTTTACTGGTAGAACTAAATGAGGGTTGACAATAAGTAAATTTTGTTTTCTTTTAATTTGTTTGTCAAAGCTAGTTTCATCTAACAGTGTCATGCAATTGATTTCGAATTTTGCAAAAACGCATTATTTCACAATCATTAATTAAATTTTATGGCTAAGACTTTTAATTTGGAATTATAATTAAAACGAACCGATTATATGCGCTTGTATTATACACCTTGAAATGTAGAAATAGGTATGATTGAGGGAAATCAACTCCATCATTGAGCTAATTGGTGCAATTTGTCTGTTTCATTTTCTGTGTGAGATGATTGAAAGTAGCATTCCTTCAAAGTGGGATAATCGGAAAAAATGTGATTGGTAAACCATAACATTATTTCTTCAAGCGCATTTTTTTCTTTCTGAACCGATAGAAAGTGTTTTGAATCAATGGAAATGTCACGTCAAATTCTGTCGCCCAGAAAATGAAAGAGATATTGCGCATAATGAGCCCCACAATGGAATTTATTAAGCCCAACAACCTAATAAACTTCTACGATCAAGTAGAGTTGTACATTTCCAGGTATAAAACAGAAAAACGCATCACCGACTTATTTTAATTTTCCAAATTCAATGTCTTGTCTTTACAATTTAATTAACTAGCAAAAAAGCAGATTTTCTGCCAAAATTCGAATTTAATTGCAAGAATAACGAAATCAATTACAAGGCAGTGTAAATTTAATTAATTTTTAAAAACCGATAACTGTTGGCGTAAAAAAATGAAACATAGGGTAGAAATTAAAAGCAAATGGCAGGTTTAAACATGACTATTTATAAGAATATTGTACAAACACCTAATGTCCAAAAAGCCATAGGTTTCTCATGAAGACAAAAATGAGCAGTGGCTAACAAACTAGAATGCTGTTCTGGGTTTGTAAAAGCCTTGTCGATTACAAGGAGCCAGTCATACGTGAAAAGTATTGTAGGAAATTCCCAAAACGAGGCAAAATTTTTGAAGAGAACACTGAATTGGGTTCAAAATTGAACATCGATAAAAGTGGTATTCATCATCTATTACTTCCTAACTTACAACGTTATCCTTCTCTTCGTTGGAATGCACAAATTTATTCAATATTTGGCAAAAAATACTGTTTTAAGTTCTTCACAATAGATTTTATTGAAAAAATGCTAATGAGCTAAAAATTCATAATATGAAGGTGAGAGATTTATTATACACATCGTGCCATAATTTTTTGAGTTGGGGAAACTTTTATTCATTCCATTGACAAACTCTACATGTAATGCTGAAAATGAAGTTATTATCCGGCCAAGGCAAGCTTGGTGGAAATGCGGACGCTAAATTATGAGACTGGTTTCCTCAGTCAAAAAGATAGAAATGGTCGAAGAACGAATGCAGGGGACAAATCTAGGTAGAAAAATAATCACTTTCACGATTTATAGTTTTAATAAACTCTGAATATATACGTGAACCGAGAAAAATCAACGAAGGACTTGTTATCCGAAACCAGTTTTCTGAGCATTTCAACTGATGGAAATTAAATGACATCGGTTAATTCATCAATGGCCTTGAGTTTAAGCTGCATAAAAGGGTAAATTACCACTCTGAAGAATGAAGGAACCGACAATTCCTTTTCTCATAATTATCTTCCTGCCCAATTGCTAATTTTGAATGCCAGGATTCCATTAAATAGTTGATAGCACACTTTAAATTAAAACACACAATGTTGTTAGGCGGGAAATAAAGATTCGAAATTCATGGTATTGTGTAAAAG
Source organism: Thelohanellus kitauei (assembly GCA_000827895.1). NCBI lineage: Eukaryota > Metazoa > Cnidaria > Myxozoa > Bivalvulida > Myxobolidae > Thelohanellus > Thelohanellus kitauei. The sequence continues at coordinate 53,478 of JWZT01005561.1, forward strand.
CACATTCCTTTTTATCAGAATGAACCAATTTGTCGATTTATTATCTGAATCATAATTTAAATAGTTAGGAACACCCAGATCTGAAATCAAAGGATACAGTCGAGGTTCAATACGTTATTTAAAAATCATCAATAAAGACGACGATTATTTAAACGCCCTTGATATTGTTTTGGACTAATTCAGATTCACTTTAACGATGACGTACCAAACTTTCTCTCGATTCATAAGTCACTGCGAGCAAAAGAGCAGTAGACATGTTGTGTCGATTGGTATTGGTACTTTCTACGATATTAAGGACATCAAAACCGAGATGCATGGTAGAAAATTGAAGGTCTCTGGATGCGCTACAGAAACTCTCAAAGAAGGTAGAAATCATCACCAATTCGAAAGGGAATATGATATACCGTGGGATGTAGATCTCTCTACACTTAAGTCAAGTCTCACGGAGGATGGAACCCTCCATATCAGCTTCAAGCGTATGTGTTTAGAACCAAAGAAAGAAGTGGAGTTTCTGTCGAATGACAAGGAATTCAGGATGAGGATCAACATGGAGGAGTTCAAACCAGAAGAGATATCGATCAGGGTTGTTGACAGAGATTTGTTGGTTGAAGTCACAAGGAAGTCACACAAACTAAACGAGGAAGGAACAAATATCCAATCGTCTTCTGGATACATCTCGAGGACGATCAGGTTAGGAGACGACGTGGATGTGGATCATTTGAGAGCTGTCAGTTCGAATGGTGTCATCGAGATTTTTTCACCCAGAAACCCACATCGTGCCAACAAAAATGGCAGAAAACTAGAGATCGAACAAATGTAAAAGTCTGAAAGTTATTTTTGTGTTGTTTTTATTTTTTTCTAAGTTGAATGATTTCGTTTAACGTATTTTCTGAAAAAAACTTTCTTTTGAAGTGACTATCTCCAGATCATTTAATCTATACTTCATTTTTCACCAAAAGTAGCATTGCTGGTTTAATCTTCAAAGTAGTTTTTCCATATATGTAAACCGTTCGTGTTATGCCATGTTAAACACCCGTGTCAAATGTGACCAAATGGAGCTAATGGGATGGAATTAAAACAGCTCAGACTTGTATAATATAATTTGAGATCCACAATTCGAGGTAACCTAAACTACTTGACATTAAACTGCCCCTTATGTTTAAGATAATATACCGAATCCTTGAGTGTTATCTGCGCGATATTGGGCATTAAAATCTCCATACCTACCGTTTAAGACAAAACTCATTTTGGAGTATTGTTGCTGACCATATAGTTAATTAGGCTCTTTCATTTGCAGAGTTGAACATTAGGGTCAAACGAGACCAATGTCCTTTGATACTGGTCGGAGCTATGTTGACACTAAAGATCATCCCACCATTTAACCTCTGGGCATTCTTGAAAACAGTGAAAGTTGGTGTGGCTTTACTTGTCATGGTACAAAAAGAGATTCAAACAATTTTCAATGTTCCATGTTAAGAATGGGGACAGCGTGAATATTCTTAAGTTTTATTTTTCTTGATCCACATTGTTGTAATGGGAGAATTTTAGTTTCTACGTTCATTTTTGGTTTAGATCTATTTTACAGTGCCTTGCAATTGATTTCATCGTCGGGAGGCTACTATGCAATCGATTTCGTTATCCTTGCAATTGAATTCTAATTTGGGCCGAATAGAAGTTTGTTCACTATCATTAATTAAATTTAAACAAAAAAGACTCTGAATTTGGAAAATTAGAGTAATAATTAAAACGAGTCGGTGGTATGTGTTTGTATTATACACCTTGAAATGTAGGAAGAGATATGATTGCATAATTTTACTCAATTGTTAATGGTAATAAACTCCAATGTTGAACTAATTGGGTGCAATTTGTCTGCTTCATTTTCTGTGTGAGGTGATTGAAAGTAGCATTCATTTAAAGTTGGGTAATGGGAAAAATGTATTTGGCAAACCATAACATTATTTCTTCAACCGTTTTTTTCTTTCTGAACCGATAGAAAATGTTTTGAATGAATGGAAGTATCAAGTCAAATCCTGTCGCCTAGAAAATGAAAGAGATATTGAGCCTAATGAGCGCCACAATGGAATTTATTAAGCACAACAATTTAATAAACATCTACGACCAGGTAGAGTTTTACATTTTTAGGTATAAAACAGAAAAACACATCACCAGCTGATTTTAAATTTCCAAATTCAATGTCTTGTCTTTACAATTTAATTAACTAGCAAAAAAGCAGATTTTCTGCCAAAATTTGAACTTAATTGCAAGGATAACGAAATCAATTATATGTAACTGTCAATGGAAATGATGTTTAAAACCTGATAAATGTTGGCGGAAAACAAATGAAACATAAGGTAGATGTTAAAAACAAAGTGGGAGATGTAAACATCCCTGGACAACTAAAAACTAATCTAGGGTCT
>JWZT01005561.1:56549-69221 GCA_000827895.1 Thelohanellus kitauei
CCCCAGCAGCTTCCCGGGAACCTGTGAAGATTGCTAAGACTGTTGCTGCTCCCTTCCGAAGGGGGCACTGATGCACGTCATGCCTCCCAGGGTTGCTCGTGCGAGCTAGGTCCTCATGAAGGGAAGCAAACGGAACCACAATAATCCCCAAGCCCTCACACGGTGGCACCCATGCCGTTGTCCTGGTTAACCATGATCGGACTAGGCTATTTGCACCATAAACGCCGTAGTAAATGTCCAAACATTAAAATACAGAAAAATACTCAAGCGAAATTTGAAAAGTGGGTGAGTGAGGGTGGCAAGTCGACTACATCGTTTCGAAGCAGCGTGTTACGCATGAAAGAAGGATGGTTTTTTTGTGATTGTTAAATTTCCAGCCAAAATTATAGCAGCCCGCATATGCTCTAAGTTAAAAAAAATCCATGTCAAAAAATGTGTTACCAAGTCCAAACCCCAAATTCAACAGATGGTGTCTTTCTTAAAATATGCAACTTTACCCTTTTTCCAACCCAAAAGCTTAGTTTTGGCCGTGGTAAAATGAAATTGTAACCACAAAAGTCAAAACTACATGAAATTATGAGAGTACTAAACTGAAATTTTCCAAAACGAAATTGAAGTTGACAAAAATGAAATTAAAGTTAAAAAAAAACGAAATAGAAGTAAAAACCCTATATGACGGATAACTGTGTGAAGTCATTCTATCGGTTTTTTTTATCGTAATTTATAAAAGAAAACAAAATCTAATAAACATAAAAAATCACAATATAGGTACCACTCTATTGATTTATTAATCGATTCTAAGGCCTCTAATTACGAGTATTTAAAGTTATTGAGTTACAGTATATACAGCTCAGATCACTCAGGTTTCCAGACAGCTGTGATGCGGCCGAGACTGTGGACTGTATTTTCAAATCATTTTAATTCTCTTGGAATATTACCGATAAAAGTTTAACAGGCTCAATGTGGAGTGTACAATTGAATGTACAATCCAGAAAAATGTCGTTAAGCTCGGTAAATCTCTTGAAATGTTTTTAAGGTGTACAAATTAAAAAGACGAGAATTTAAAATAGAATCAGTCACCGAATATAAGAAAATTAGGAACCAAACATTGCGTTTCAAATTCTTTTGCGGCTACCCGTTCAAATTGATTTTTTGAGGAGTGAAAATTTTTAATAGTTTAATATCTTGATCCATGATGTTTCCTCGTAATGACAGGGTGTTATAATGGTTTAATAGAGCATTTAAAAAGAGAAATTCATAATATACTCTTAATACAATGTGTTATTCATCGTAAACATTTGTGTGCAAAAAATCTCCGTGAACCTTTGCATTTATCGCTTCATTTGATAACTAGTGCAGTAAACACTATTATAAGTAATGCTTTGTAAGGCAGATAATTAGGTCAACTTTGTAGTAAAAATGATGAAGAATACAATCGTTTGTTAATACAAACGGAATTTCGTGGGCTCTCAAAAACAATTTGTAGGGTTCGTTTGTTCAAGCTATTTAACTATTCATCTGGCTTCCTTAAAATATAAAGATATTAATTTGCACAAAACTTTATATAATCCAAAAATGACATCTCTTATTTGACAGACCTGTGATATTATTCAACTCTCACAATATCAAGCTGCAAGGTAATGGGTTGAATTTTGTTAAAGCCACAAAAGATAGCTGCTTTTGTGGGAAAACTTCTTTTGTTCAAACGAATATTAGGTCGAGGCGAACACATTCATTTTTCCATTTTATCATCAGTATGTGCATATCAGAAAGACATATGTATACTGTCAATATTTGGATGATATTTAGGCACATTTTATTACTCTTTTCAATGATATTTTAAGCATGGTTATGTTTAGTTTGATTTTAAATCCCTTTTCTAATGCATATACTGTAGATTCATCGAATTTAGGCGTGAGGCTATTAGAACTCGCAACTGAAGTAAACAAAAAAAATCAATTTGAGAAATTTGAAACCAGTAGTTCAGGCTTCAAAAATCTACATAAGCTCTGCATCCTTGACTGAGAGCAAGAATAAAGATATTTTTAATATCATTTGGGTCATCTGTTTTAGTTAACACCATTTTCCATTCAGAATTTCCTATTTTCGCACAGGCTTGCCATGGTTTTATTCAGAATTTCACGTGGATTCATTCCGAATTTCCTATTTTTTGTATGAACTAAATTTGAAATTTATAAACATTTATTTCGAGAAGGGGCACCCTATTGAGTGTAATTTTAGGTAACAAAAATGAAGTTTACCATATTCCTTTCCCAATTTCCATTTTTTAAGAAAAAACATTTCAAAATTCTAAAAAGGTTCACGCTACAATGCCTTTGAGGTTTCGCGTCGCTTCATGAATACAAGGGACAGCGTTCTTTAATAAAATTCGTAAAATGCTGCTGAAATAGCCCTAAATGACATTAAAATATTTCTTCTAACTTTTAGAATACGTTCCCACTATGATAAGAGAAGTTCTACATAGTTAAATCGAGCGCGAAAATTTTCATTTATACCGTTCAAAAAATCTTGTTATTCTGATATCTAGAAATGTCCAAATTATTTATATTACCCTTATACATCCCAATTAAATTTAATGATGCCCTTCATGAAATATATGTTAAAAAATCTCAAATTTAGTTCATTCAAAAAAATGGGAAATCATGGATGAATCCATGTTAAATTCTGAAGGAATAAACTGGAAATTTTGATCCGAAATCCGGTATCGAACCGTGGTTATATGCGTGATAAACATTTGCGTGCATCCGAGTAAATATCCAATCGATATCTGTAATTGTTCTTTGTAGAAGTAACAGCGTTAAATGCAGTTTCGCATATATACTTTCAAGAATACAATAGCAGAAAAATGACGGCGTTGCTTGGCAGTAGCGAGTATTCCTGGAGAAATAATTGACAATACGAAAATAGTGGCAGTATGTTGAACTGCACATGCATTGATCTATGATAGGAAAATACGACCGATTGTTCCTGGGCGTCACGTTTAGATCTTTAGGCTATCATTCAAATGAGGTTAGAATGCAATAAAACACGTTAAAATCGTCGTCTATGAAACACTAATGAAACTCGTGGGAATGTTCTTGCAGATAGTTAAAAACAGTGCCAACAATTCAGCCAGACGAAATATTTCTCACTGGAAAAAATTCAGCAAAAAACGTAAAAATATCAAAGTCGACTTTTTTACATATTCCATTAAATAAGTTGATTGCGAAAGGCATCGACTTTTCCATTCTTTTTCAGAACATCTGTGTAAAAAACGAGCATTGGTAGATTTCAACTGTTCATAATGTTGAAAATGTCTGAAAAATACATCATTTTCAATCAAAAATGGCTGACTTTCCGATGATGACATCCCACGGTTTTGACATTAATATTATGATAAACAAAGTAAATTTGAGAAAGATTCTTTTCTGCTAGGCTAATTCAAATCTAAGTAAACAACAACACTTATTCCATTCTTTAATTTGCTCGAATATTCTCACAATTATAAAAGGTAGAATCTATATAAATATTTATGAAGCGACGCGAAACCCCAAAGACAGTGTAGCGTGAACCTTTTTAGAAATTTGAATATTTTTTCTTAAACAATGGAAATTGGGAAAGGAATAAGGTGCATTTCATCGTTGTTAACTAAAATTAAATCCAATAGGGTACGCTGCTCGAAATAAATTTTTAAAAATTTCAAATTTAGTTCATTTTAAAAAATGTGAAATTGGGGATATATTCATGGGAAATTCTGAACGGGAAATGGTGTAGCCTGGGTTCAGTGCCATTTCAACTTCACCTTCAAAAAAAGGATAATCAGCATAACCAAACATAGTGATAAGACTAATGTCGCGAAATGAAAATTCCTATATTGACAAACAGTAGAGACTCCACCGGTTTCAAATATCGTATTTTATTGTGATTGTTTATTTTTTTGATTACTTTTAAACTAGAAAGAAACAAAATTTGATGATATTTGATGGTTATTTAACTTTATGATTTTGTTTTATATAGAGAATTAAAAAACTTTGTTCAATAGAGGGGTGGGCGTTGAAATATTTTTTTTCCTGAAAAGGGGGCATTAGACCAGAACAGGTTGGGAATATACTGTTTAGAACAACCAGATTAGTCCGGTTTCACTGCAGAGGAACTGGTTAACCCTTTGGCGCCAGGTGATTCGCAACTCTGGGCCCCGGTAGCGACTACCTTGGTACATTAAATCCATACGCTGCCGAGGTCTGGACCAAGCCTTGGTTGGCCTGTAGTTGTGCCAACGGTCGTACCGTTGACCGGAGACCTGTAGCGGCTTTCCTCTCTTCTGGGCTCTTTTAGCCACATGACCTTCAGGGGAGGTTCTGCTTGCTCCTTCTTATCGGCTGTGGCCCTCCGGGTCTTGGGTCCTGTAAGGCATTTGCCTACCTATTTGTGGACCTCACAATTGGCCTTCACTGCCAGGGCGGCCTAGAGTAGGTTGGCCTCTTATTGGCCAGTAACCTTTGGGCCTTCAACTTGGAGAGTCTTGGGTCATCGGCAATTATCTGCATGTTATTTGGCCACCTGTTCCCTTTGCCATCTTGGCCTCAACTGAACGGCTCACGTTTCATCGGCTTGTCAAGCCTGATGAGAACCTCGTACAATACTACCAGCATTTGCGACACGAGGGATTCGATATTGGCAGACGTAGGGCAGGTGCAGGACGGCTATGCGCCAGATCTCGTGTCTCATGCACGAGATAGCAAAATAAAGACGAGAAATACTGGTTTCTCAGCTCAGCCTGCTTGAAAACGGCCGACCCGAGCTCCCGCAGTGCTTTCACGAATGCCGGTGGAGACGTCGAGAACGAAGAGCGACCGAATCGCTCGAAAAACATCACGCAGAATTCTACGGTCAGGGGGGAACTTTAATGGGCCATGGATACCCCTTATGTTGTGGTTAGGCTGGAAGATGTAAACATGAGTAATTATAAAAATATTCGTGGTGATACAGTTCGTTTATTTGAGTTAATGTGATAAATTATTTAACTTTACGGGGTTTTCACCGTAAACCGCATACGAGAAATTGACATAAACAGTCGTTTAACGGTTTAAATGTTGACTCTTCCAGAGTAATATGGATTCCTTTTGAACAAATCTTTGAACACCATATAAACTTTTTAGACAGAAGGCACATATTTTTGGCGGCCAAAAATCATAGGCTCATTTAAACACGCCCGCGCGAAATTTAAACACTCTTATGGTTATTCGCATCTATTTCAAAATACTAACTGGTATATTTTTTAATCTATTGCTTTGGAGGTTTAAATGTTTGCTACCCGCAGAAGTATGGATGTCGTTTTCAATGTTCGTAGAAATATTAGTGTAACTTTTTGGTCAAAAGTCACATTTTAGGTGGTTAAAAAACTACCGACATCAAGAACGGCCATGTGAACATTTCACCTACTTTGATGAGTTACGTTTATTTCACGATTTAATTGTTGATGTTTCTGAAGAGTAAGAGTTGTTGACATTAAAAAATATTGACTTTTCCAAACATTTGTATATTTCTTTATAAAAAAAGAAACAAAATAATTCAAGATAAGTAAAGTTAAGATAATTTTAGAGTATTATGTTTTTATGGACTAAATCCTTTCCAGATGAATTGTCTCGTATTTTGGAAGCTCCAAACCGTTTTATAAGTTGCATCTTCTTTTTAAATTTGGGTTTCTATTTGCCTGAGTTCTCATCACGTAGTACCGGGTTTTACATTTAAAGTTACGCACCTTGTCGAAATTAGAAATATACAAATCTTTAGCGGAAACACTGGGTACTTATGAAGAATTCACAATTCGAATTCATATGGATGTAAGATTCGACCATGCAAGTCTAGACTTCTATGATACCTACCTATATCATAAACACATACTCCTGTGATACAGTCACTTCCTTAATCCACAAGAGGAAGTTTCCTCTCTGTTAAAATCTTTGGTAAGAGGAACCAGCATTCAAAGTTGTGCAACAGATCTTATTCAAGGAACGATGCGTATACTTTGGTTACTTCAGAAACCCTGAAAAATTATATTTTACGCTGAAAATTTCCATGAAGACTGCACCGTGGAAAGAGACATAAACAGATATTAATTTTGATAAGTTGGGTAACTTTGAATGTAAAACCCGGTAGTTAACTTACGTTTTTAATGAAAATGAGACCAGCTTGTATACAGAGGAAAATGCAATGCATCCATAATTTAAATGCTAAGTTTTAAACGTTGAGAAGTTTATACATCATTAGAATCCAACTTGATAAATTGGCGCAAAATCCATTAGAAAAGAAAGAAACATCGCGCACGCTCAAACCAGGTGTAAGATCGAATGAGCAGATATCAGGACATAAGTGATAGCGAGAGTTCTGAAGAGCAGATCGAAAAGGCCGATAAGTCTCTTCCCAAGTTGGTTTTATTAATTAAGCCCAGTAGTGTCAAAGAAAGCAGTGTTAAAAATTTGAACATCGATGCTAACGTTGATAAGGTAAAAAAATATTCCAAATTTTGTCAGCCGGTCTTTTTGACCAAGCAGCAAAGAGAGCAACTTGCACTCGAACGAAGGGAACAAGAAATTAAACAAAGAAAGCGAGAAATTGAAGAAATGAAGAAAAAACACAAGGAATTTCTTGATCCAAGACGAAAAGAGAGGAGAGAAAAATCACGAGATAGTCGGAAGTCATCAGAGCAGTTAAGCGAATCTGTAAACACAATTTTTACGCTTCAGAAAAGTTTAGACGCTAAGAGCCTTCAGGCAATACGCGATAGGTATATTGGTGCAGGGAAGCGCAAACGGCGAACGAGGCGTTACACCGAACGTAAATTCCTTTTCGACTGGGAAACTTCTGAGGACACGTCAAGAGATTACAATGAGCTGTTTTGCATGCTTTTAATTTAAGATATCAAAATAAGCATCAAATACAATTTTTTGGCCGTGGACACATAGGAGGGATCGATCCAAAAGTTTGTCTCAGTTTTGATAGGTTCAAAAAAACAAGCTTCTAAGTTTTATGATGAATTACTTAAATCTCGGCGTAGTGAACAAGAAGTGGAAAGAGTCGCGTATTTTTACTAATTAATAGCGCTCTTGAAGAAAAGGTTCGCCTCAAAGATCGCCAGCTGGCATATGACAACCGTCACTGGACTCAGAAAGACCTATCAGAAATGACCGATCGGGATTGGCGAATTTTTAAAGAAGATTTTAGCATTTCTGTGAAAGGAGGAAAAATCTGCAATCCCTTCAGATGTTGGGAGGAATCTGGATTACCCGAAAAACTCTTGGAAGTCATTAAAAATCTTGGCTATGACGTATTTTTATTTCATAAGCTAGGCTCCAACGCCAATTCAGCGTATGGCCATTCCAATTGGGTTGATGAATAGGGATATTATTGGCGTTGCCGAAACTGGTATGTCGATGAATTATTCTAGGAAGTGGTAAGACGGCTGCTTATATTATTCCATTGATTGTTTGGATCTTGGGGTTGGGCCATTCTGATAAGTTTGGGGAGGCTAATAACAGGACTGATATTGATTCAAGTGGTCCTTATGCGATTATACTGGCACCAACGCGTGAATTGTCTTTGCAAGTTCATTATTTTCATTATTTAAGATCGACGAAGAAGTTTCCAAATTCGCAAAACCTCTTGATATCAAAACAGTAAATCTGATTGGTGGCGTATTATATCCTCCTGATTTAGACCTCAAAAGAAATGCAGGCCATTTATCTACAAGTCGGATGCCAGGTACGAAAATTCACAGATAGATAATTATTGCAACCCCCGGTCGACTAGTGGATGTTATAGGTTTGATAATTATTTCATAGAAAATCGATATGTCACACTTTCTCATTGTTCCTATGTGGTTCTAGATGAGGCTGACCGAATGATTGACATGGGTTTCGAAGGCGATGTCCAAAAGATCCTCGACTATCTTCCCGTGTCTAACGTAAAACCTGACAACGACGATGCCGAGGATCCTGACAAAATTATGACCAATATGTATTCGAAAAATCGGTATCGACAAGTACGCTAATTTCTTTTATAGACTGTAATGTTTACTGCAACCATGCCGCCAAAAGTTGAGAGCATGGCCCGAAATTACTTGCGAAGACCTGCAGTTGTTTATATTGGCATCATCGGTAGACCCGTAGATCAGGTGATACAAGAAGTCTATATTTTGAACGAGGCCGAAAAAACGTACACCGAATCGTAATATAGGAAAAAATTACTATCTATTTTGGAAAGCGAATTCGAACCACCGATTATAATTTTCGTAAAGAGAAAAACTGTAAAAACTTTCCCAATATAGATCGCCGATAACGTGGCTAAATCTCTAGAAAAGCAAGGCGTTAGTCATTTATTTTATCTAGTATGAACCTGTGACCTTGCACAGTGGAAAAAATCAGACACAGCGGTATTTTCATTGCTTTATCCAGTGAGTATTCTTTGAAGGCAATTAAAACTGGAGAGAAGCAAATTTTGGTAGCTACAGATATTGCTGCACGTGGTATAGACGTCAGGTAAATTTTAAATGATTACCAGGAACGTCACACTGGTTCTTAACTACGACTGTCCCAAAACAATTGAAGGTTCGACAATAATCTGATTTAGATTATACACATCGCATTGGTCGTACTGGTAGAGCCGGAAGAGAGGGAAAAGCGATTACGTTTTTGACAAATGATGATTCTGCTTTATTTTACGACATCAAAGAAATGCTAACTGCCAGCCCGGTAAGTTCCGTGCCTCCTGCCCTTGCACACCACCCAGAAGCACAACATAAGCCAGGAACAATCGTCCAAAAAAAGAGAAAGGATGAAGTATTGTATTTAACATAAATTTGTATATCTTTATTTTAGACGCTGAAAGCTGTTTTGAGACATTGGGCATTTTTAAAATCAGATACATCCCAATTTATCATTCAAGAAAAAGAGTTTAAAAAGTCATTGATGGATAATGCCGAATCCGTGGGCATCTTTTCAAGAATGAAAAGATCATTAATTATCATGTGCTCGTATATTACACGGGGTTTTGATTCTATTTGGTATGTGTTTAGTCTCACCAAATTTTTGTGATTTACAGTCCGCTCCATTTAGTTTTGAGTCTCGTTAACCAACATTTTTTGACATGGAATATAAATTTTAAACTTTTTATACAGGGTTGTTATGTTTCTGGGGCATTTTAATATATGGGTTTTGCTGAAAATTAAAAACCCCACATTTACTATACAGTGTATTATGTATTAGCTGTTCTTACTATATCGTATTAGATCGAACTTTATAACCTTTCCACACGCTCACATCACAGTGTTTTGCAATAAATTTAAAAATATGGGCATAAGCGCAGTTATTTTTCCCTGTCATTATTTAAATTTGGGAGAAACGACAGAGAATTCGGTAAATTAGTATTAGTAGGTGATGTGCTTTAATATACACTCTTGAAACAGGATTCCGTGTTATCGTAGAAGCTTCGCAATTGCTGGGTGCAATCAATTCCATCGTTGCGTTTATTGTGTATAATAGCACTATATCAATCTGGGCGAGGGAGTATAAACGTGGCATTCCATAAAATCTGGGTAATGCGAGAAAGAATAGATTTGACACATCATAGAAGTCTATTTCTTCCACAGTTTTCCTCTTTTTGAACCTGATCGAAAATGTTTTTTTTCAATCGATATAAAGGTCACGTTAGATTCTCTTGCCAAGAAAATTAAACTGCGCTTCTGCCAAAATTCGAAATCATTTGTAAGGCACCGTATACTTGAAGGATCTTGTACTTTGTGAAAAAACCAACAGTTTAAAATCACATTAAAAACATAAAAGCTACCTCTACGCTATAAGATTTAAAAATATTTTCCATGCCGAAAAACGTTGGTGACAATACTGAAAACCAAGTTCCCCCAACTGTAAATTACGAAAAATTGGTAAGACAAGACACACAAAGTAGAATCAAAAAGCTCCGATTCAAAGGGAAACCCTGTAAGACATTTCCACCTCACCTAAATTTGAATGCAAAAGGCCATGAAATATCACCATTCTCCAGCGTAGATTAAGATGCGTGATATGATTTTATCTTAAAAGATTTCATGACTCCCACAAGATTTTTATTTTATCGATAACTATAAAAGTATCAATTATTACTAAAACCTGATATAAAGTTCGTTGCTTCTAATTAAACGCCAAAAATCAACATTTGCATCAAGTTAGATATCACTCAAATAATGACGTTACTACAAAGCATAAGGTACGAACGCTGATTTATGTTAATGTAAAACAATCTATACTTCAGTCAGTTTCATAATAAAATCTTTAGTTTATTACGATATAGCGCTGAAACCTCAGTTTTTACAGAGTTATTCATAATCAGTACACGTTCAATTTATTTTATGAAGCTAGGTAAATTTTGTTCAAATAACAGTTTGGAGGAAGAAAAACAAATTTTTATCGCGCATTGATTATGAATAACCCGGTAAAATCAGGTTTGGCAAAGTTTAGGGGCGGATGCTAAAAAATTAAAGATGAAAATTCGTGGATTGTTAAAAAAGGAGATGATTTGAATGCTTAAAATATCATTGGAGTTTTGGGGAATCCATCAACGGTCCAGAGAGCTTGAAAACAAATAATCATCTGTTAGGTCTTTAATTCATCAACCCTGCCTCCATCACATGGACACCTGTAAGCTTACCCAAATCGTTCTAATTTTCACGGTATTGTTGGCATCATTAATGTGGAATAAAACTGATATAATTGTGTTAGAACCTTTGTAAATTAGACTCCAACAGGCTCAGGCTTCTTTATGGTGCCTTAATCGTCACGATTCAAACTGAAGCTACCATTAAAGAATGGGCTAGTACTTTTGAAAATGTGAATAAAAATTAAGGCCGTCTTTCATCATTTTATTTTGTTCTCGTTCACCTTCATCTTGATTTTTAAGTCAGTACACGATGGAATTTTTGATCTTTATGACACAACTGCATAATTAGTTGAATTCGTAAATTGAGACATCTATAGGAATAAATATGAGAAAAGGTATTCTTACACAGCTAAATGATTGCCAAGCTAAAATCATGCATTTAATAGCGCGACCTAGTGTCGTAACATTTAAAATTATCACTGACTTTCTGTAGTTAGTTTCAGAAATCTCAGTGAGGGTTTGTGAGATTTTACATTAGATGTGTTCTTGCAGATGATTTATTGGGTACTGGACTCCGTAAAAAGCCAATCAATTTGCTTTATTTAACCTTTCAATGACCATCATTTCAGACTTTCTCAACAATCAGCATTCATTTTCTTAATGGATATGAACATTCCTCCGATCGGAAAATCTTTAAATGATTACCAGATATAGAAAGGAAATTCCCGACATGTTTGGATCTGAATCCTATTTTCCCAGAATATCATCCTCAGTCTCAACCAACATCGTTCTTATAAGAAACGTTGATATGATTTATTTCAACCAACAGAGTATCGACTTGTAATTATGCCATGAAGAGTAGATGAGTTAAATGAGAGTGTTAAAAAGGGCGAATATAACTGCTGACCTGTTGATTTTGGCTAAGCAGCGACGTAACACAGATACAAATGATCTTTGTTTGGGAAAGCTGCACCTTGTTGTCATATTACACCATTTCCCGACCAATACTATAAATTTAAAAAGAATGAATTCAAGAAAGAACCAATAGGCTTCAAAAATTATTTTAAAATAAATTAAAAATGTACTCCTTCAATACATTACAAAGAAAGTGTGTTGATTCTCGAGTCAATCCAGCGCATTGATGTTGGGTTATTTGTCCTTTTGCTTTTGCAATAGTTGGTTTTAAATAGTTGGCATCTTAAATAGTCCAATGAAAGTTTATTCTCATTTTCCATTTCGAAGAGCAGCAGTTTTGTTTGATTGAGCCTTGGATCAAAGAGTAACAATAAACTTTAGTGGCCTTTTGATCATTTTACATAGCCGGTCCAATTTGAACCGTCAAAACCAATTTTTTCAACACAAAACAATTTGATTTGTTGGTTATTCAAATTCAAAGTTTTGAATGAGAGTGTAATGAGAACGAAGGCGAATTTGCTGGTTTATTAGTGCTGTCACAATCATACGAAAAAATTGGATTGATTCAACAAGAAAATGTCCATTTGTCAAATAACTTTACTTGCGTGTTTGTGATGGTTAAAATTAGATTTTATCATTCAAAAGAGATACGTCATTCAATAGAATAAAGGGAGCACGAAATACTATTTTGATCCCCTGTTCTCAACGGCTGAATGAAATAGAGCTGTTTTTTTTTAGTAGAACGATTATTATAAGCCTAATTTGGTTATTTGTGATGCTACCTTTTTGCAGCCATCTATTGGCATAACGTCAATAAATTATCCCAAAAAAGTTACAATAGATGGGTCCGAGAATCAGCACGCTTTGCTTCTCAAGATTTACAATGAGAGCATGTTTATTTAATTAAAATAATATATTTTGAAACTTCATGTCTTTTGAGTGAGTTCATTTTTATTATAAAAAAAATGCCTTTTGAGTGAATCCTGAGGTACATTTAGTCGGGAAATGGTGTGAATTCCCGTTGGAAACATTTATGTGCTAGTTTTAATTTCACTAAATTCTATAGCTAAAATAATAAACGAAAAGACTTCACTAAATTTGCAGGAA
>JWZT01005561.1:72989-87929 GCA_000827895.1 Thelohanellus kitauei
AAAATGGCCGACTTTCCGCTGATGAAATTCAGAGGTTCCGATGTTGAATTTATAAATTGATATTTAAATAGATTCTACCTTTAAGGGTTGTGAGAATATTCCTTCAGATGACAGAGTGGAATATGTGCTGTCGTTTACTGAGCTTTGATTTTGCCAAACAGCAAATAATCCTTCTAAAATTTAATTTTTATCATAAATTTAATGTCGGAACCTTCAAATGTCATCATCGAAATGTCGGCCATTTTGGACGGAAAATGGTGTATTCAAATATTCAAAGAATGACAAATGCCTGTACTTTGATAACTTCACAAACACAAAAAATTATATTTGACACAGTGGAAGTTTCCTAGAAGACTGCATGTTGGAAAGAGACATCAACAGATTAAAATACTATTATTAAGTTGGACTTTCGAATACAAAACTAAAGTTTTATGTATTTTAAGTTTTAATAAGGTATGCAACATTGAATATCACGTTGAGAAACTTTTAATGTAAAACCCGGTATAAATGTTCGTTGGACATCATTGTACCAGTTTACGGACGTTATATGGCAAAATATTCAGAATCATAACTCCTCAATTTTGACTTTTTTCTTTTCTGTATATGATTGCATTTTGATATATATATATATACGTTTCGAAGTTTGTGAAAAATATCAAATACTTTAAATTATTAATGTTAGTAATATCTGTTCTTCATCTAGAAGAGATTCATTTAAGAAAGACCAGTCAAACTAAATATTTGGTGATACAGATAAACCGAGAACATCTTTAGTTTAGCTTCAATGTCCATATTAAAGTAATCTTGGGACGTTAGTTTACAACGCGAACCAAGCTACATTTCAGAGGGGCGGAGGGTCGATAAGAAATAACCTTTGGGTTATTAGAGCAAACATTTTAATAGTAGGTACTAAATCAATTAAATAAATATGAATAAACTGACTCCTATACCAGCTTGAGTGTTGCCAAAGAATCACAATTAGGCATATGGTTGATACAAGAAAGGTTTGAATAGATCTTTATCATGAGGAATGGGATTTTTGGCAATAAAACTGGTTTGCGTGGGCCAATCGGTACTGCCCTACTCTTGAAGGTAATAAACACTTGCAAAATAAACCAACACCATATGGTAATTCTTTTAAAGATTTTATACATCTTAGGAGTCCTAGATGTATTGCTCAGCATCTGTACAAAATGATATTAAGAAAAGTGTTGAGTGTAACTCATAGATCATGGTTGGATGACACGTGGATGAATCGCTTGAGAGGGACGAGTTATTTTTGAAACAAACTTTTTCTTCAATCATTTAATTATTTTTTGTCTCGAACTTTCTCCATTAATATTGAATTCCTCGAAATCTGAAATTAGGATTAGCTTTCAAGTGTCGTCGTAAAATTATCAGCTAATCTTTGTTGTCGGGTTTTTAAAACGACTTTCGAGGGCGTATCACCCCGCCGTAAACCAGAGTCGAAATGGGCTAAAAAGTAATGTAGAGTTATTTTCAACGATTCTCTGAATTATACATTGGAATTAGTAACGTAGACAGCAATCAATTATCTAATAATAGCTGATGATAAAGAGCTGTAGTTTCTTCTTTAAAGTGAGCTTACCGCCTATCTGGAACTGGATCTCATGGAAAATTTTAAAATCTCAAATCTTTGAAGTGTTTGGCCTCCAACTCTTTATAATCATGGACTAAGAAAATAATTTCTCTAGAATAAGGCTTCGAGATCGTTGAATAACCTGTTTGTTAAAATAAAAGAATCTGGATGGTCTTTAATCGATTGAAAATATGCCAGACTAGGCTAATCAGTATTTCAATGGAACAACTCGTGGCCGAACATTTCACAATCGTACGCTTGCGTCATCACACAATGCATTCATTTTTGTCAAGAACAAACATTCTCTTTTCGTACTTCGGGTACTGCTTCATGGGGTTGGCCTTATTTGCGGGGATATCTAACATATGGCTAAATCCTCGGGAATTCAAGGGCAAGTTGAGCATCGCGTCTGTTAAAACGTAGATCTTTGCTTATGCCTAGGCGACAGATAAGGAATCCTTCAATCTCGTACTCTTTGATCCATGGGGCGGATTTCAAGTTCCACTTGGACATAGGTACATCCTACATTGACCCAGATGTGTCTCCTGTATTTCACTGGAACAACAAACAAGTGTTTCTTAAGCTGATTGCCTACTATTCGACAGAAGCACATGTAATTCTATTTTTTCACAGCCTTCCAATGAGTTCACTGTTTGGGATCGTATCATATTAAGGACCCACGCTCAGAAATTGTCTCTTAAAAACCAACCAACAAAGTACACACTTGAAGACCATGGCACGGGCTTGTTGTAGGTTCATTTATAAATAGAAACAATACTGTCAAGTTCAAGTTGCATATTGAGATGATCCCATATGTGGGATTCATGAAGGTCGTTGTTCTACATGAGCAGCCAGCTGTTAAAATACTCGACAGGTTCACTGGTAGCGAATATGTGAGATTATAAGAACAGTTTATTTATTATTCTAATAGCTTATATTTTTGCTGTTATGAATTGTTGAAGTAAAAATAATCATATTCGAGTTATTAAATTTTGATGATTCCATTTTTCTGACATCCACGGATTATTTGACCGCCAATTGAATAGAATCCGGAAATATATATACACCTGATTGTCGACTAAATTCCGATGTTCACTCGATGAATTTTAACAATTTCTAAGGATTTTCGATACATCAACTCAGCAAGTTTGGTGGTCGGATGTATTGCTAAATATGTAGAATGCCGAGCTACCTAGAGTTGTTGTTCCCATGTGAGTTTTGAGAATTTTAATATAGAACGATAATTATATGTTCAAATACTGTGATTTTTTACTGTTTAAAATATGGAATGATATGAAACAAAAATTTTCTTATTTCCATCAAACTTAAATGGTAAAGTTTTAATTGATTAACTTTCTCATGCGCTAAATACGAGTTATGGGAGTTCGTGATACTAGTAGATTTCAAAGGGTTCTCAAAAAACGTACCTAGACTATTTGTGATGATTACATTAGCCAGCCTTTAGTCTGAGCCTGTTCAGGATTTGTTTAGCCATCTTAATAAACAGCCGTTATAAATAGGACGACGAATTACAACGTTACTGAGTCAGATGTGAAAACACCAAATTTGTAACTCCCCGCTTCGAATCGGCTTCAAACAGACATACACCTATCGATGTTAAAACAAACGGTCTGGCAATTAATTTAATCCAGTCAAATATCAACGTATAATGTTACCATGTCACATTCGAAATCAACCACTATAACAATACACATTTCACACCTCATAATTTTCGATTATTTCTGAACGATATTTTTACATATCGGAAGATATTTGTCACAAATATTTTTGTGGAATAATTATCGACATCATGCTCAACAAAAAGGTCAAAACACACAGTAAATATCAGCCAGGCGTTCTATAATATCGTTGCTTATAACCGTAAATTGGGAGGTTGGTAATATATATATCGTCATAGTGGTTGGTTTTGAATGCCAAACCTGATATCTTAAGAGACGACAAAGGTAGTTCATGTTAGCCCTCCATTTTTTTTCGATTCATTTCTCTGTTTCGTGCAGAGAAAATAACCCAAATCCGATTAATTTTAAACTCTATTACCAATTCGAGTAAGGATTATGCGTATTTAAATTTTTCTCCCCAGCGAACGAATTCTGCTTTGTACCGTAGTCCTAATGGACAGAGGAATGGGGGTGAATGTTTAGGACTTGTGAGTCTTGCACTACCCAGTCTGAACAGCGCAGACGGGCGCCTAGCCAAAGTGCGCTCCTGGAAGGGATTATCGTGCGCGAACAACTTCGCATTGCAGTCGACGTGAAGTTCGTTCAGTAATGTACAGGAGCAGGTTTGTACACCTCTACAACCATTATAAAAACAAAGTGCGGTTGACATAGTAAATACTGCTATACGGGGTTTTTCATGTAAAATTGGATATTTTTAGGATTCAACTAATAAATCTTTTATGTGTATAAATAAAAGGACCAAACAATGATTGAAAATTTAATACTATGGTCATTTTGATTTGCTGATTATTAAAATATCTCTACACATTGAATTTTAAGCCGTGTTTTCATTTAAATTTTAATTATGGTCATTTATGATTGGAATTTTGTGATATAACGGATAAAAATCTATAAATATAAGTCTTATTCTCTCTCGATGTTTTCTACATTCCCCGATTTTTTTAAAGAACAGTTTATAGTGATTGAGGTAATTTGATGGATTCTCCTGTATTACCTGTGTAAGTTCCCACCATCCTTGGTATGAAGTCGAACGTTCCGTGTCGTGTACAATCTTCTCTAAAAATAGAATTACAGTTGAACCTCGATTATCAGGTTGATATTTGGTTCATCTGCTTCATTCTATTTTGTCTATCAATAATATGGCTTATCTCCGTTATTCCCAGTTCTCAAATACAATGCCTGTCTTTGAACTTTTCATGCCAATTGGAATTGACTTAGAAACTAGTATTTGGATTTAATGTTTAAATGACAAATGATTTTATGCATATTATAGGCCATATATCGGCAATACGACTGATCATCTTTGAAAAAAACATTAATAAGCAGTGTTCAACGTTTTCAATTAACATTTTTGATGACGTTGTGGTCTAAACAACCTTTCCTCTGACATAGAACATTGAGTAAATCTAGTGATCATCACCTTGTATTTTATGATCGGATTTTGTTGACTGCCCAATCCCATCTATCTTTGACAGATATCACTCAGAATAACCTTTTTAAGGGCTTCGCTGATTTCAAACTTTTGATTTTCAATTTAAGAATAAAACATTTTATTTTTTTTCTTCTTCAAATCATGATATAGCTCATTATAATACTTTGATAATTTATTTGTAAAAGACAGCATCGTCATTATGGTTACTGACTATAGAAACTACAAAAATATTTCTTTTTATATTGAACGAAGTACGTATTTTTATCATCATTGAATTACATGATAGATTTTTTATCCGAATCTTTATGTTTACACCTTTTGCAATTCAATTTCGTTATAATCCGGTCGTTGCATAATAGCGAAATTTCAACTTCTCCAATAAAATGTAAATTGATTAAAATTTGAAAATATAATTTTAATAAAGTGTATATAGATTTCAAAACATTGAAGGGATCTTTAAATTATATTTTCTCCAACGTGTTCACCAACAATCGTATTGGGTTAATGTTTTCAAAATGGTAGCAAATTATCAACACAACACCTCCAGCATTAAACAAGGCAGATTTATTGGTCAATATAAACACGGCTTAAAGCCGTATTACGCAGGATGACTGTCAATATGGGCACGTGAGGCTATTCGATATTTATTAAGGTCACTTCTAAGACGAATTTCGGATTTTACTTAAAATTACATATTTTCACGTTTTATTGTGTTTGCATTTTATTGGAGAAATTTAACTCACTATTTCGAAAAGACCAGGTTAAAGGGAAATAGAACATTCCCATTAGCGAAATTGAATTACACATTGTATAAATCTGAAATGTCCGAACAAATCCAAAAAATGCCTGTTTTTGCATTAATAAATGCACTTCGTATAATTTAATAAATTAACTTAAAAATTAGATGAATAAATTGTTATTCTCTTCAGATAGTCTCTTCTTTCATGTTTTGAGGAAAAATTTTACAAAAAAACTAATTCGTTAAGGATGACTGTGGTTTACAGAAGTCATGCAAATAAATACAGGGTCTTACCGTCTATTTCGTCTTTTGAAATTTAAATTTAGTCGTTTCGTTTTGTTTAATTTAGTTTTACAGTTATAATTTCATTTTAACTTGGAAACAACCAATCTTTTGGTTGGAAAAAATTGAACATTTTTATTTAGCCCCAATCCATTTAATTTGGTGTTGTGTTTTGTAAACACACATTTTTTAACATGGATATTAAATTATAACAAATTATAACATATGGGAAGCTTTTGTTATTTTTGGGGAATTTAAAAATATCTGAATTTTCAGAAATTACGAACTTATCTCAATATAATGTTTACATCAATTTAGGTTCTCAACCAAAAGAAAAAAGAATTTTCACTCGAATTGTAAAAAAAGTAGAAAGAAATTCGTGATTTACAAAACCGAAAATTTACAAAATTTGCAACCCCTAGTTACGTAACTTGCCTCATGACAGTTCAAGCCTAGATAGAAAAAATCTACTGGCCCAATGTCCAAAAAACGAATCAAGGAAACTACCCCAAACAAAATTTGAAAAGTTAGAAAGTCGAGATTCTCATTGAAGAAAATAGCCCTTCCTTCATTCTGAAGTAGTTTTCCGCATTTAAAGAATCTGATTTTTGAGATTTTGTGATTTCTGAAAAATCAACCAAATCAGATATTCAAAATTCCAACAAATTTACTACGGCACAACGTCTTTTGTTGTTTTTTAAAATTTATTCTCTATGGAAAAAATGTGCTGACAAAACGCAACACCTAATTAAACGAATGGTAGCTTACTAGATTTCCCACTTTTTTAATCCAAAACCTTGGTTTTTACTAAGTTAAAATCAAATTATCACTGCAAAACTAAATGAAAAAATGATATGACGAAATCGAACTTTAAATACAAGAAATAGACATGAAAACCCTATACTTACTGGTATGACTTACATAAACATCAGCCCTCTTTAATTATGTGGTTTTTTCTTTCGAAATTTTTTTCTTCAAAACAAGAAAAAAGAGATTACCAATAGAGAATAATAAAAAAATTATTGCATTTTTAAACGCAAAGCCAGTATTCGGATAATCGAGGTTCAACTGTATTTTGATAAACATTTCCCACAGTCATTGATGACTGGGCTATATCTCGGAAGCCATTTTATCTGGTATGGAGATGAGTCTTAGGAGCCCGGATTACAATGGTGAAGTCGAACATTGTCCATTGCAACGGTAAATTCCTCAGAGCTCTGTCTAGAATTGTCACCAATTTTTTCGTAAATTATTTTGAAATTTTGGACTTGACTCTTGAAAAATCTAATCTCAAATGCAAAACCATGTACAGTCTGAGAGTAGGATATCAGAGATTTCAAAATACAACAATTCGCCAAAAACGGTGTCATAAAAGGATATTTCTCATTAGTATACGAATTTTTAGACATATTGATAAAGGTGCAGAAGACCTAATCAGCTAATTGAAAATCGGTGAGATTTTGTTACATACCTCATGCTTTGCTTTCTTTGCCTAAGCTAACTTTGGCCGTGCTCAATTTGTAACTGCTGATCAAGGTTCCAAAACCACAAAGCGATGTCCGGTCAAACGACCTTGTAAACCTAATTTAAACAGGTCCCTAAATTGTTGATTTTAAATCCTTATTTTTGTCGTTCGTAGTATTTCTGGCAAAGACCTTAAAAATATCAGTCAATCCTCAGTTTGGAATAAACGTGGTTTCGAGAAATATTGGAAGAGTAAACTGCACAAAAACCACCGAAGTGCGAGTTTCTAGCAAAATTATCACAAATTAGGTGGGTTAATCTGTTGAATTCACATTGGGTGGCGTTGGTATTCCATCAAAAGCATTCGCTCACTTTCGTTTTCAAAAGAACTGAAATAATGAGACTTTGTGCCCTCGTTTCTACATAAACCCTATCAAACATACAAAATGCAAACGAGTACAGGACTTTAAAACATTCACAATTAAATTACAGCTTTTCTTAAATCGATGTGCCAAATTGAAACCAGAAATTTTTATTGGGTTATACGAAGCCCATTCAAAGTGGAAGCTACAGCACGAGAACCACATGATATTCCAGTAGAATGACAAAATGGGATTTCCGATATTGAAATGTTCAATGTTGTGCTTAATCCAAATCCTCGTTTGTATCTCTGATAGAAAATTGTTTCCTTACACAGAGAAAAGTTGACAAAAATTGAGCCAATTGGAATGGTAGCGTCAAGGTAACAAGCTCATAAACGTCTTGTCATTCTTCTAAGAGAATGTATTATGAGATAATAAGTTAAAACAGAAATCAAAGTTAAAATGAAGTAACTCTAATAAAATGTGAGTTTTATCACAAGTCAAGTTTGGATTCATCCTCTTGGATACGGCTATCAGATGAACTATTAATTATCTCACGAGATCTGGTAGATCGAGTGGCCTCCCTCGTTTCACCCTCATTGCTGTTATTTGATTGGTTGGATGCGCCATTCCTTCCTAGTTGCAACTGCAAGGTTAATCGTTTTTCTCTCCTCCTGATATTCGAGAACCAATTATTAACTTGTAGTTCCGATAAACCAGAAGCTCTTGCCAAGTTTATCTTTTCTTGTTTAGATGGATAGGGATCGTCCATATTACAATAGTACCAACGCTGTAAATAATCAGTCTGCGATCTTCTTAGGCGAAAACATCTGCATTCAGGGTAAATTATACTGTTGATAACTTCTATGGGAATACTGCCATGAATAAAATTCAAAATTTGTCCATTGGTTTTGGTATGGATGAACTGCTCCCTGACTGTTATAACATGTATGTGGTGGAGAAAAGGTCTGGAGGTTGGAACAACCTGCTTGGTGTTGATGAAAGACTTGGTGGTTGTAATAACGAGTTTGGAGTGTAGGCTGGCTGTCATATTGGTTTCGCCCTTGAACGTTGTTTATGTCTTGTTTAATTTCTGGGTGATCTAAGTTATACAAAGTGTGAACCTCTAATTGCCGGAAAGTATCTATTCTCGTCGTGTTTCATTGAAAGCCTATTAAGTGAACTGTCAATTATCTTATTTTTCTATCGTACAAAGTTAAGTTTAAATACTTGTTGTTTGTGTACACTTGATAAGATAAAATAAAGAGGTTTTTAAATTGATATATATTTTAATGTCTACGTTTTCTTAGAGATTACTGGGGAGTTTTTCGGATGTTAAAATTAATTTCATTTGATTAGATATCAGAAACAGAATTATTGATAGATTAAATAACTAACATTGCTCTAATAGATTTAGCTGACTCTTATTTATTCACGTGGTTTATACGATCTTGAATGAACGGCGAAAATACGTTTCTGCATGTTTATACCACCCAGGACACGAAAAAGGTTCGAAAACAAGAGAATCTCATAACAGGGATTAAAGTAAGGCTTAGTTGGATGGCAATACTTAACTATCTAAAGAAAATGATCATGTTTCCAGGGTGGCTACTTCAAAAACAAGTCAATCAATAAACTCTCAACAGTTTTGAAATGATATGCACGTTAAATCTACTAAAACCACCTGACTCGACTTGATCAATATTTTCTAATTCGTTGAAATTCTAAAGTTAGCTGTGTCCAAAAAATCGCTACCTCAATTCGGTGCAATTTTCCAATGTTTGAATGATACTTTTGAGTTCCGTGATTACTAACCGCTATCTTTGCGAATGGCTGATAATATATCAAAAATCGTTACGACTTTACTGAAAACGCCGACCATCAATTTCAGGAGAGAATATAGGCACATAATACTCACTAAAGGTCACAATAAAGCCTTCAAATATCAAATTAACGTTTGCTGATAATTGACAATTTCGAAGCATTAATCTTGGTCGCCGTAAAACACGCAGGAATTCGTCTATAAAATCGTAAAACCCTAGTCATTTAACCCCGAATAATTATCAACCCGATATTATTCTGTTTCTGTAAGTAGGGACGTGAATATCGACATTATAAAAATTCGTGGGATAAAATATTACCATGTATTCTAATGGTTTCAAACAAATCAATTGAGCGGTTTCACCTTTTGGGAAGTAATCTCTATAACGGGTCATAGTCAATGTCCAGTTTATTCCTGGATATTAAAAGACAACCCTTGTCGTATATATTGTTTTTGTTTGATATAACTTGGTCCCATCCACTAGAAGTTAAACCACCACTGTTTAGATAAGCTTTCATCTATGATATTTGTATATTTTTTGATAGTTTAGAAAGAGTTCGTCAACTAACTTAGACTATTCGTGAATGAGGATAAAAATATACTATAGGTATGCTGCCATGGTTAAAAATAAGGGATTGAACGTCTAAAGCAAAATATCAATGGGTAGATTTTTAAAATGTTTATAAAACAACCATCGTTTGGTCTACCAAATTACTCACCTACTGCAACTCTGGCAAGAATATTTTTATAAGAGTTATATACATTAGTTGTTTCGTTGATGATAAACTGACCTATCTTAGCATGGCGTTCACCATTAATTTGAACAGTCATTTCAAGAATAAAGAAGTCTTTGGCTTTAAATTTAGGACCCATAGAACCGATTCTTGTAACGAATTGTTTTAATCGGGTCCTTTTATAGCGGGTCTTGCGACCAAAATGCGCAATATGTGAAGACCAATAACGCGATTTTGTTAAGTTTATTAATATATAGGAAGAACTGAATCAACCGAAATGAAAACAAAGTGTTCAAAATTGTAGTTAAAGGTAAAAAAAATTGTTGTCGAAGTGAAAGGTTGGATATCATGAGTCCATGCCAGTAAGCCTTCAACATGATCAAAAACAAAGTTAGGAGATATATACTAATAACTGGAACAAATTGTTCAACGTAAATGAATGAGGTCTTTATTTACCACTGTTACAAGTTCCCAGGCTTCTGGATTTCCTTGCACAGTGATGGTTTTCGAATGTTCCTTAACAAGCAAGATATTCTAGACTAAAGAAATATTCTTATCTGAAATTTAAAACATACGTTCATTAATTTTGCTGTATTTTCTCATTTTCATAACTTTCGGTGTAACTTCTTTTTACATTTTTTTGACTTCGGTCTGGAGGTACATAAACCTGCACCAGTACATTACTGTACGGAATTTATATCCGACGCAATTGCGATGTCCACATGCAACACTCCCTTTCAGGGTCGCACCCGGATAGTCACCCGTCTGTATACACAGACTCGGACAGTGCAAGACTCATTGGATAAATATTCACCCTCCCTTTCCTCTGCCCACAAGGGCTACGGTACCAAATCGGCATTCGTTCGTTGAGAAGAAGTTTCTTGCGTGCCGCTCGGCGTGGCCATGCCCGAGGACCAGATTGTCCTTGCAGTCCTCTTACATTTTGCCTTATAGTATAGAAAAAAAGCTGTAAGGCCACTGGTTCACGTTGTTGATAAATCTCTCCCTGTTTTGTTCTTGATTGTATCGAAGACTTTCTCGCGTAGACTGAATGATATGCAACTGTTAACTTCGGTAACAATTTTTTTTCACTTTGATTTAACATCTTTAATCTTAATTTTGTCATGTAGGTTTTATATATTTCTTCTCATATTTTAGTAAATTTATTTTAATAAAACCATTGGCGGTCACAAACCGAGTTATTGGTGGCAAGACCCGGTAGATCTCTGTTTGTAACTCAAACAAGAAAGGAATCGAGCAGAACCAAACAAAGGAATCGACTCTTGGAGAGATATAGTCGATCATAGAGCATAAATATTTTGTAAGCAATGGAAAAAAGTTAAAAATTCGATGCCTGTTTGTATCAAAAGGGGCTAAAATGGAATCAAGACTATGGTCATCTAATTGAACCAAAAGTCGTTTGAATTCACTGAAAAGAGTAATGAAGTTCAACGTAGGCTTGCATTTACGGAAACGATTTCTTAAATATGTCGTGTCAGTTTTCTCATGTCGAAAATACACGAAGCTTCTTAAAGATATTCCCTACCCGAATGCCATCAAGTTGATTCTACAATCAACGCATTTTTCTGGAATTCGGGTAATCGGAAAAGGAGGTTTGCGAAGTTATAATTCATTCATCCTCTCCGGCATAGCTGTCACATGAAAATATGTAAACACAACCGTTTAACCACTTAAAGGGATTCGTCTGTATCAAGAGAGTGGCATCTCGAAGCTTTCAAAATCAAGAGAAAACTTAATGATGAATGTTACATAATATAAGATTGAAAGTATGAGCTACATTAATTTCACAGTTCTAGGGCTTTGGTGAGGCAACAACGGCGATGATACCAATAATCAACAAGGCAATGATGACATAATATACTAAATTTATTAAAAACAGTACTTGTTTTTCCAGATGTTTTGATGACATTTGAGACCAAGCCGGTATGGCCGTGAACTTTTGCATGTGTCCCTCCTACTTTATCAGTAATTGTATCCAACAACCGATTTTGAGATTCGATTTCGTTTCCTATTCCCAGAGCCATGTTCTTTTGTGATTTGATGGCAGAGAGCAAGTTATCGATCCCTTTATCCTGGTCTAATTCAAGAACATGACTACATTCAATAGCTTTAAGTTGCTGTTGTTTGATTTCTGAGGGTGACAAGTCCTTGGCGGGGCCAAATTCCCGTTGAGGTAAACCAGCGTTTTGTGATTGGGCTTTAGATATGAGGAGTTTGAGTTTTGCTTCTCTAAAACAAAATATCAGCTACTTTTCCAACAAGCCGGCTAACAAACTTTTATTTTCTTCATATTCAGATTTTTTCCTAATGTAACATACGAAAAACATTGTGCCCTCAACTTTAATGAGTTGGTTTTTCAGCTGTCCCAAAGAGTCTGAGAATTTGACAAGCTCCACCGAGGCATTAGATAACCCCTGATTGAAACCTATAAATACTGGTTTATCTAAACGATTCGCGACAGCTTCTCTCACCACATCCTCGAGAAATGTATATTCGGCCACTAAAGAATTATAGGAGGCGCCCCTGATTGCTTATCTAACTCGTATACCATTGAGCAGATGAAATTGACATTTCCGGCGTTAAAGTTTCTCAAAAATGCAAGAAGCCAAATCCGATAAACTAGATAAAGCTAGAAGACGCATGCTTAATAAGCTGTAATTACTCAGTTAAATGTTAATCAGTCTAAACATAGGCACTAATTAAAAAGAAAAGATGAATCAGTAAGAGTGCACCAGTTAGGCAGTCACGTTATCCACCATCGTTGGGTTTGACTTCCTATTCTTGCTCTTATAATCAGAATTTCAGGCGTGCTACTTTAACTTGGATGTCCTTTACCCACATTACCTTATTTTGACCCTCCTCACTATCATCTGAAATGGAACATATTTAGGACCCCATTTACGAAAATACATCCAAGTAAACATCGGAATAGGTAGTTTTGTGTATTTCAATTCAAACTGGCCTCTACAAGCTGATCGGAAAAATTATTCAACGCCTTATATGTCTCCTTGAAGAAAAAACATAAATTTTAACTCAAAACAATAACAATTTAGGTGGTTTTAAATAACTATGATTTCGTTCGTAACCAGTTTTATTGATTTCGATACTCAAGCATATAACCATGAAATTCCAATAGACACGATTGATCCAGATGACCAACCAGGCTTTTCATCAAGTGGGCGCATTTTCGAATTCAACAAACTAGTATTTATAAATTTATCTGAAAAATTGGTAAGCTTTTCTGTCATAAAAAACAACATAAATATCCCTTCGGTGGGGATACTCGAGGACCGTTAAACCGATGGGCTTCACATGAATTTATGTTTCTTTTGTGTGCTCGATCGCTGAAACTACAAATGATAACCACAAACTACTTAAAAGGAGAAATCGCTATTTTTTTCAACCCTTTTTAAATCTTTGTATTATTCACTAATTTCGTAATGTGTAATAAGACATCTTTGTCTCCTATATCGCACAGTTGGTGCTCCTTTCAAGGATTTGGTTGGATGTATTATCTCAGAAGAAGTCAGAGAAACAAGTTTCACTTCCTTTTTGCCTATTTATGTGAATTTCGTTGACAATATTCAAACGCAATGGCAAACGGCACTTGTTGTCTATCTGATGACTCACGGACGCATACATAAATGTTCATCTTGGATGGGTGTAATAGTTCTTACTGATTACCATCATTTTCCAGAACCAAACATTATCTGACAATCATGGGAAAAAATAATTCCCATTATTTCGCAGGATAAACAGTCTAAATTGTAGTCAATCCGAGACAAGAAATTATACATTTAGTGAACTCCAGATTCAAGGTATACAATTCAACCCGAGAGGAATTGAGTTTTATTATTTCAAATAGGTTTTGCCCCAGTAATATTTTCACCGAATATGGTGATTATTTAGACCCTGTCATTTTATAACATGTTCAACTACATGACTAAAACCAGATTTCGACATAATCAGGGTGTTCATCATGAGATTACTACATTAGTTAATTCGTTTCGATTTTGCGATTTGACACAAATCCTTTCGTGTATCTGTTTAAAATAATGTGTATTTCCACAGTTTTATATACCTCACATAACACTGCAGTATGATCGCGTGAGAAAACTAAAAAATATCGATCCAAGAGAAAATTAGAATTTGAGTATTGTAAGACTCATTTAATTAATCTGGTTATTCTCAGAAATAACTCTGCTTTACGGCTACCAGGTTCTCTAATTATCAACATAAATAATGAATCTTAAATTGTTATACTTAAAGATGTAATTATTATATTTACTTTACTGAAGATATGGCACTGTTAATCTTAATCTGTTAGATGATCACAATATGCACCATTTGACATCCAAATCTTCGTATGAGGACATGCAAAGTTATTAACTTAAAATAAATTTATTCTAAATGGTTTTCCCCTACGTGCCATTGGTGCAAATCTTGTGGATTCTCGAATCCATCCTTAACATTTTTCCGAAGATATTTGAAGGGAAGCCGTTTGGATCATCTTAAGAAGATATTGAAAATTGAAAATCTTCAGATCAGATTTTACGATACTTTAACATTTTGGAATAACCCTCGATGTTGTTTTCTCAATTACTCTTAAATCAAAAATTTGAAATATCAAATTTTTTGTTTCCTTGAGATTAATGATCGGATTTTCCTCAATAGCTTGACACATTCGATCATAATGGATTTCGTGTACTTCGCTTCCTTCTACTCTTCCCCTTTTACCTTCTTCTATTTCACCATTTTCTCTTTATTTTAGCAAGGGTCCTTTT
>JWZT01005561.1:92828-104050 GCA_000827895.1 Thelohanellus kitauei
TGCTCTTCCGATCTGAAATTTGATGCCTTATTTGGCTTTATGAAATTACTTTGCATTTAGCAGGTTCTACGATTTCCTAAAATTTATCGTCAGTAATTTCTTTTTTCTCCCAATTTTTTCATATTTTGACCCTACTCCGTATGATTCGAACAAAAGTGTAAATAAGATGAAGGATTTTCCCATTCTTTTTGATATTTTTTGGCTAGTTAGCTCCACTTCCACGAAAGCAGTAATTTTTATTATTTCTATAATGGTGATTTTCGTCTCCCACTTGAATTTTCTATTCTATTAATACCCCGCGCGAAAAAGGCAAACTTTTGCTACGTTTTCGTTAAAAACAGATTTTGTGGCCAACCTTTATAATATGTGTTTTTAGAATACAAAAATTACATCTACGAGACAAAAACCTGCAAAAATTCAAAATATGCGTACTTCTCATACGTTTTTCTGTACCGTCTAAAAAAATTTTGTGGATATTCTCACTTTTGGTCCATGTGGGTTATTGCCTAAGATGTTTTCCCAAGAGTTTTGTATTTGAATTAGCCAGTCAATATTCCTATTTTTTCCCGTTTAAAACAAAAATTAATTTGTTTACTCATAACTCAAGGACTATATATATTTTTAAGACAAAAACTTACTTGATTGTGAACAATATGATTTATAGTTGAAAAAAAATTCTTGATTGATTTGTATACAAAAAAGTATAAGCAAAAAACCGTTTTTCCTATCTTTTTTCACGGAGTGCATAACAGTTTATATTCTTCGAAGAGGATCATTTTCAGGATTTATCATATCCACATGGTCTAAGAATGAACATATTTTTGGAGTGGTTTACATCCCAAAATTATTCAACTGAACTTATCGCTTAAGTGGAACTGTTTGTTTTTTTGCTGTTTCCACTTGATGGTTCGTTCGGTTTTAATGAAATATCAGGTGATGTTGAAGTGTCAGTAAACTTATGATCTTAGTCAACGCCTAAACTACGTGATAGAACGTTCAAATTGATTCACTAAACCTGTCCTGTGCTTCGTTTGGAACTTCTTCCTAATTCTTGATCATCGGTTTTCCCAATTACCCCAATACCGAGTTTTGCATCCTTTTACGTCCACGGTGACGATCTTTCACGTCCACCATGATTTTCTTTTACGTCCACTTTGAACGTGTGCCGAAATCATTAATATTTAATTTTCAAAAGACAAATATATTCTACTTTGATAAATGTTTGACACAAATGAGAATAATTCAAAATCGAAAAAGTGGACGTAAAAGAAAATCACGGTGGACTTAAAAGAATGAAAAAACCCGGTAACTGTAGTTAAGCCTCATAAAATATTTCACAAATAAAAAATTTATGCATCTGACATGAATGATGGTCCCATGATTTTGAAAGGCACAAGTGTTAATCGATCAATAAGATTTTTATTTAAGAGCAAAACTGGATTCAAGAATAATCACAGAGAAACCAGAACAAAAACGGGCAAACATGATAACTGATTAGCCTTCTTGATCATTTAAACATACATAAAGTATTTGAATGAAAACACGAGTTCTATTTTCAATATAATTAAAACCAATATTGCAGGGTTTTGCACCTGTTGACATGCAAAAGTTCCGTTTTAGCGTATGTTAAATCCTGAGTATATGCAGAAGCTCCAAAAAATTTTCCATAAAATATATATATGAAAAAATATTTGAAATGGGTTCTGGTCTGAATGCTTGATACAAATCTTGTTTATTTCAAGGATCTTATTCATGGCGTCAACAACGTTTTTCTCAAAATAACACGGGATAACTGACTTGAATAGATCCGATAGTCAATACGGTTTGTATCATTGGCATTCAGAGGGTAGCCCATTTGAAACATTTTCTTGTAAATAAATATATTGAATGAAAAGCAATTTTGGAACTTTGTATATGATCAGGATTTGACATGCGCTAAAATGAAACTTCTGCATATCAAAGGTGTACGTTCAATTTAGTTGTTTTGCGATTCAATTTGGTGGATGAAAAACTTTAGACAAACTAAGAAAAATTGTTTCGTTTTCTATAATTTCGTTTTTTAAGGGCCTTTAACACAGGTATACATGTGTCAGTACTACCCATCGCAGTCTTGTTTTTCGTGATTTCACGAAATTGAAAAAAAGAGCCTATTGCCGATTGGCACCACAGCGGTTCTTAAAGTAGCAAACGTGCAGTCTAAGTATATCTCTTTGTTGTGCGATGAACAGACATTGTGTAGTATAGAAAATAATAAAAAAACCTACCATTTAACGGAGAAATTTTTCTGGGATATATCGAAAAAAACAATCTGGCGAATATTAGGCGTGTTGCCATCATTGGGAAACGTTAGAGTCCATAATGTCTCAAAAATTTTGTACTGTTTTAAGAGGAAGAGTCAGGCGATTTCTTGTTTATGCCCGTATTCACACTTCCTAACCAATACTGAGGAAGTGTTTTCAAAATGGAATGGTTATGTGAAGAGCCGCACTCCAGAACATGAGCCCAAGTTGTTCAAATCCGTGACTCATTGTTTAGTAACCATAAAGGAAATTATTGTAATGCCTACTTACTACAGACATTAAAACCTAAATGAGAAGGTCCTTAAAAAATAAATTATAAATAAACAGACTGCCCAACTTGAATTTCAAATATACAAAATTGAACTAAAAACCATGTATTAGCTTTTTAAAAACCTTATAATTAAAAAGTAGAGTGATTTCAATCATTGCCTGTTCTCAAATACGTCAGTGCTTAACGTTTCAAGTGTTGCATCAAATTAAAAAACCGGTTCCGGTTTTTAAGAGTATTTAAATTACCGACGTGGCCCCATTCAAACCTCTCAGATACTATTATTAAATAAATCTAATCAAAAAGACAGGTTATTTGACCTCACGAATACAGTCGTGGTAAAGTAGTCATAAATGACAGAGAAATTAAGAAATGAATCCTTAACTCGTGATTGTTTAGCAGCATCCTAACTATCGATATCTGGAAGAATGCCGAAACGAAGTTCGACCAGAGAAGGAAAAGTGGAGTTTGGGCTGTCGAGCGGCATGCTATCCCCATAAAATCAGTCAATAAAAATGCAGAGTGAATGCTCTAATTTACAAGGTGATTATGCAATGTGCGTAAGAAGGAAAAAAATTCTGCGTTGAACCATAGAACAACGAGTAGACAAATAGCTAAACGAGGCCAGGTCATAATTGTTAAAATTTGGAGGAAAGGCAAAATTTCGGGAATGAACTTTTATAATACTGTTAGCTATCTATAATTACAATTTTATCCGATGGTATTTTCGAAAAATATTTAAAAACTAGAACGGATGTTTATGCTTAAAAAAACCTATGGATGCAGCATGAAATATATCTGGTATCTAAATATAACAGAGGTAGATAAATTAGTGGATTAGTGAATTCACAGAAAAAAGCTGATATTTAAAGGATAGAATTATTCTAAGCAATAGTACATATAAGAAACGGTTAATGTATCATCAATGATCTACGAGAAATACATGTTTTTAGAATATTTCATCTTATTATAAGGTTGTTAATTTTTGATTACAAACGTAAAAACTGTTTAAATATGTTTTTTTTTGAATGGAAATTCGTATCAATGAGTGATTGACATGGATTTGATAAAAACAAGTTTTTATGCTATTCTGTCTGTTATCATAGGAATACAAACACATATCAACCTCTTTTCTCTGTACATCAGTCTTGAAGTAATATATGAAGTTAGGACAGACAATATCTCATAAGTTAAAAGTTTCCTTTATTCTTTTAATAGTTACGGTTATCTTACAAAAAAACGTTTCTTTTTTTAATATTAAACTTTTTTGGAATTCGAATAAATGAATAGATATAGTGCGGGAAAAAATACTAGAATCGGACGTCATTTTTGTAATTTCTCCTTTTTGCGTGGACCATTTTAAATAAAATTATCCTTAAAATGTAGGGAAGATTGATATCTATATGGTTGTAAATCGATATTAAATTCTGGAAAATANCGTAAATCCACATAATTACTGAATGAAAACGTTAATATCTACACATCTAAGACGTATAATGAGGGAAAAAACTATAGAATCGGCTGTCATTCTTGTAATTTCTCCTTTTTAGGTGGACCATTTTTAATAAAAATAGTTTTAAAATGTAAGAAATACTTATATCTGAATGGTCGTTAACCAATATTAAACTCTGGAAAATACAAACAGAGATATTTATGAAATATGGAGAAATTTCGGCTTTTAGGTAGGGGAAAATGATAGCCAGCCATTCACACAAAAGTTTGTAACGATCTATTTTGATAAAAAGTTTTACAACGTTTAATATGCTCTGATGTGTTTTTTTATTTTTCTTAAAAGTTCATTTTTGAGGAGTTATTATAAGATATTTAATCTTATTTGTATCATAAAATAAACTTATAAATCGTGATCAGAATATTATGAAATAACAGGTCTCGTTTGAGGAAGGTTAATACTTTCTAAATTTACCAAAAAAGCTAAATTTCAGTGAAAATACTAATTTTAAGATTCGTGCACGCTCAGTATTCGAGTAGAAAGTTAAAATTTTTAAAGCTTAATTACAATATGAGAAGAAAGAAATCGTTAGATAACATAGACAAATATCAAAAATAAGCATATTATGACACGTAAATGAACGAAAAGCGAATTTTACAAAAAAATTAACGATGTTCAAAAGTTGTCAAGACTTTTCTCAATAATAAAGAAAATTATAAAAAAATATGATAAATGGTGGGAGAAAGCAGGGTTACACATCTACTTAAATTGAAGAAAATTGAGGGGCTAGAAACGGTTCAATCAATTACCGCTATTTGGGAAGATGCAAAACTGGGTTTTATCTTACAATTTATCATCTTTATTGTTGAGAAGTCTTCACAACTTTTTGACTTCGTTTATTTTTTTTAATTTGCTTTCCGTTCACTCATGTTCCATAATATGCTAATATTTGACTTTTTTCTTGATTATCTAACGATTTCTTTCTTCTCATATTGTAATTAAGCTTTAAAAATTTCAACTTTCCAACCGAACACTGAGCACGCACGGAATCTTAAAATTAGTATTTTTACTGAAACTTAGCATATTTCTTGAAATAGTTGTGTTTTTTCTGGTCAATTGAGATAGTAATACATTTAATTAAGTTAGACCTGTTGTTTCTTTATATTCTGATCATGATGTATTAGTTCATTTTATGATGCAAATAAGATATTAAATATGGTATAATAACTACTCAAGTATGTAGTTTTAGGAAAAATAAAAAACACCTCAGAGCAATTTAAAGATTTTAAATCGTTTTATCAAAACGGATCTGTACAAACTCTTGTGGGAATGGCTGGGTGTTATTTTCCCCACCTTAAAGCCAAAACTTATCCGTATTTCATACATCTGTTTGTATTTTCCAGAATTTAAATTGGGTGTATGATCATTTAGACACAAGTATTTCCTACAGCGTAAGAACAATTTTATATAAAATGGTCCACGCAAAAAGGAGAAATTACAAAAATGACGACGATTCTGTTGTTCTTTCCCGCACACTATTTTTCAGTTATATAAATAAGAAAAATTGAACAAACATAAAGATAAAACAGCTAAATCTATGGAATTATTTCAATCACTAATTTGAGTGGGTAATTCTATAAATATGTCACGAAGAAAGGATTAAATATTCTCGGTTTCACATCATCTTCAGTTCACCAATTTCCAGATATAACCAGAAAACTAGGCAATCTTTTGATCATGATATGCCTATATTATTCCATGGCTCGTTATACTACCACTAATATAACGATCTATGAATGTTTCGGTGACGAAATTAGTTTTCATGAAGAATTATTTGAAGTTTTATCCAAATAATAGGATTATATCAAGATAACATTAATACTCACGGAAAAAGATTCTGTTGTGAAAATCAGAGATGATAAATTCAGATAGATCTAATTTCGGGAAACCTATTTCAGAGTGAACCAGCGAACGAGCGATCGGTTTATCTTGATTTTTCGAATTATATGACCCAATATTATTTTTCACATCAAAGATGACTGATAATAAAGGACCAAGTCTGATTCCTTTGCAATACCACAGGATGTTGTTCAATAATTCGAATAAAGAGAGGGTTTGAAGTTTATTGATTCAGGATTTACTTGATCGTTGGAATTTTTGAGTATACTTGTTGGTTTAAATTACTGAACACTTTTATGTTCTCTAAGAGATTGATACGTGATGAGAATATGAGCGGTGAATTTTTATCAGTTGATATTGAATAAAGCCACATGGCAGCATAATTGTAGGGTTCCAGAATTCTGGAATCCTTTAATAGTTACTATTGCACTGTAGATGTGCTTTGACTTGCCAGATCATATCTGAAACAGTTCGTTTTCGGATGTAATCTTAGCACACTAACCTCTAAAATTAAAATATAATGTAGATGATTTCTTTGATATCACAAAGCGCTCCAAAAGTGTTGAATTGACCATTATCAATTTTATCCTATTTAATGATCCAATCAGTACAATATAGTCAATCACAAATAATATGAAATGGAGGCGATAGAATTGAATGAAAATGATGTTAAAAATGAATCAACTTTCTATCCATCATTTTGCAGCTCAGCTTGTCATAAAATTCACACAATTCGACGACAAGGCTTTCGAGTATATTATTTAAAATCACGAAAATGGAAAGGATTTCTTGGTTTTTACAATAATTCACTTTTGTATCATAAAGTTTTAATCTAGACTTGTAACTACTTATAATACTTTCCAAGAATGAAATTATAATGTAAACATACCTAAAATCTAAAATTTAATATAATATTGCGTATGTTACGATAAACGCAGCGACGATAAGAAACAGATTTTTCCCAATATCTAATTACAGAAATACAAACTATCAGGAACATGAAAATTTGGCGTCCTTTGTATTGTGTTTCGGGAACCGAACGGATCAAAAAATACCTGTTTATAAAAAGTATTACTGAAAAAAAATCGAATGGGAAGAGACCTAGAGAAAATGAAAACCTAAAATTATTCATCCCCTATTAAATAACAACAATACAAAGGTTGATGAATCATTTGGAGGGGAAGTCCATTTAGCCCTAGGAGGATTCCGTTTTCTGATCATTCAAGCGTATACCTGGGGTCTGAGTTTGAAGAAGAATTGCTGCCGTATATAG
This sequence comes from Thelohanellus kitauei, assembly GCA_000827895.1. Lineage (NCBI taxonomy): Eukaryota > Metazoa > Cnidaria > Myxozoa > Bivalvulida > Myxobolidae > Thelohanellus > Thelohanellus kitauei. The sequence goes on from JWZT01005561.1 coordinate 100,019, forward strand.
GAATAACGTTTTCGTGTGTTACATGAGCATTGCACATCGGACAAGTCGCCTTCGATCCTATTTCAAGCCACTTAAAAGTCAAAATTATTGTGTACGGTGTTAAGGCAGGGCCAGCTTTATTACACCACGACATACCAGAACAAATGACCACATGGAGTTACCACAGGATCACGTGCAGTTTCGAAGCATATTCCACAGGTGTAAGATGGCTTGCTAGCTTTTGACTCGTTTGACATCTAGAAGGCATGCGCGTCATTGACTAAATCCGAAGTTATTATTGGCATTAAAAACTTAATCTATGGTAATTTGTTGACTAAACAATAATTGCTATTTTAGTTATTTTTGCACTCACGCCAATGATATGCAAACGATTCCCATCCCATCTTGTCTCGTGGGGAAACTGAACGATTTATAAAAGAATTGCTGTTTGCCTCCATTATGAGCAATGGTTGGTCGGTTTCGACTTACATTTCACAAACAATTGTAGGCTAAGGTGCATGAATTTTCTAAAACGCAATCCTTGCATATGTGAGTTAGAATCTGATCTATAGTGAAGGATGATAAAATTTCCTAGTGGGTTACACAAAAGTAGTTTGTAATCCGTGTCATTGCTCATAGCACCCAGCCCTGCAACTATCAAAGAAAATGCCCGTATTTTCAATACTCCTCCGTATTTAGAAAACTTACGTGAGGTTACACTGCTTAACGCACAAATCATATTTAACAATCACAGTTAATTGTCCGGACAATTACTATTTCAATGACTCCCTGAATTCGTAACGCATCTGCCTATCTGGTAAATTTTAAGTTGCAGGAATTGTCGGTGTCAGGTGTAACGACGAGAGCCATGACAATTGAATAGATTCTTGGAGATGATGCGAACCTCACCAATCTACTTCTGGGGCGATGAATACAGATAATATTTCTGTATGAGTTCGCCGTCATATTAAAATAAATATTTGTAAATTAGGAACTTCGCAGCTTAAACGACAGGTATCACACCCTAAAAGTCGGATAAACGAAAGAATTAGTGCCAACGTCTATTAATTAATCAGTATCATTTTATAGTTTTAAATGAATAACCGTAACTGAGAATCAAAGTCAGAGTTATGTCAAACTTTTACCTGATGAAGGCAGTATCTTTTTTAAAGGTCAGTGACTCTCGCCCGAGACAATGACATGACGAGTTAGACAAAACCATTGCCATAAAACATTAGACAATGGTTAAAATGGGTAAAACATAATCGGTGAAACAGGTTATCAAATTTATCCACTTGCCCTTATATCTAACCGTCAGCTGGAACATCCAATGACCCAGGAAGTCGTGAAAGATTAAAGATTTAAGTTTTGAAATAATCGCTCATCTTGGATATCCCAAAGAAAGGTAAATATTCACCTGCTTCATTCACATTGTTAGAGAATCTAGAGATGCTGGATAGTCAATTATAGAGCCCCCCCTCTTTATCAATCCTCTGCAAATATGAAATTGGGGGATAAACTATGTCACTATCATAAGAATGATCTAAACGGGCGTGATCGTTAGGAATTTGACCTTTCTCAGTACTCCTACATTATTTTGAACATTTAATAGCAAAGGACGGAATGTTTTTATCAAATGAGTTTATTCGAATAAATTTTCCTCAATTTCTAATTTGATATTCTAGATTTTAATTTTCGTTTGTTGAAACTTGAAATTATTGTTGAACCATCTTACCAAGATAATATTGAGTTTCATCTTTAAAAAATGAATGAGAAAATGTATCTTTTTAGAAAATTTTGAAGTTAAAAACACTGGATTCACTGAACAGGCATATAAACGCGAAGAGTCCGGTCAAGGGATGCAGTGACAAAATATTTTGCATATTGGCCAAACTTGAGAGATGTCACCTTGTCGGTGTTGTCTGAGGTTAAAAAGAATGAAGACCTTCAAACCTTGTAATCTTGTCCCATTTCTTGCAGGAGTAAAGACTGGTTAAAAAAATTTTTTACTCAATAAACTTGCCACACACAGCGAAATACTGTCCAGTTTCGTCAAAAGAAACGCATCTAATGTGATATATATGCCAAACGATAACTCTTCCTGCTCCTCGAAATCCATTTGTTTCACACATTTGGCTTTTCGTAAATCCCAAATTCTTAGCGAACGATCTTGAGATATTGATGATAAATAGTATCCATTTTCGGAGAATGCAATCGCGTTTAGAGCTGCAGTATGGCCGGTGAAATTGATAACATTTGAACATTGTTTGAAGTCGAAGATGTGAAGAACGCTTCGATGAAAAAAAAAGAATACCCTTCAGCAGAACCTACGCCAAAGATCAGACCGTCTGGGTGTATTTGGGAGCACGTAATATTCACATCAGGCATTTCATGTTTGACGACAGGTTTTGTGGTTTTAAGATCAGTAAATGCCCAATGCTAAGTTAGGAAAAAACGAACATGGTCTTCGGATGAGCTCAAAATGTAGCCGCCTATCGGATGGACCGAAACTCCTGTAATGGGTGCTGTATGAGACTGTTTATATTTCGGCATATACTTTGATTATAGATATGGCTTTTGGACCGCTCTCTTTCCATACCCTGATTTGCGAATCCAAAGATCCCGTCAGAACGAGGGGCTATTTATCACTCATTTGTACTTCTGTTGGATGAAAAATCGTATGTGTAACTTTTTTCGTGTGCCCCTTATACACAGTTATGACAGAATCCGAGTTTCTGTCATAAAGAAGTGCTGTTTTGTCGTTACCACTAGCCACAATAAAACCATCTGATATCCTGAGATCCATTGTCAGAATAGCAGGATTCGAGCCATTGAAAAGATCCTGGTAAAACTAACTATATACGGTTTTCGAATACGAACACTGGATGCTTGCCAAATAGGCAGTATCAACCAAATCCGTTGGAGGATTTTTATTTTTCTGGGTAATTAAAAGTTAACTCTTTTGCGTTCACTTGTCAATTCGGATGATTTGGTTGTAATCTTTGTCAAAAACGGTAAACCTCTTCAAATACATTAGCAGGTAATTTATTTTCCTGCGTCATTGAAGCAATAACTTGGGTTTCTTCAATACTGACTGGTTCTTGCTCATCCTACATACAGATCAACAGATACCATATCCATCGGTGGATTCAACTGAATATTTGAACCCATTTGGGATAAAGCTATGATGATCGAGTTGGTTTACTTTGTTTGAGTTCTTCATTCTCTTTCATTAAATTGGCGATGACTCTACATGCGGAATCGAGATGGAAAAGAGAAACGGATAATTCTGATCGTTAATAACTAGAAGAGAACAGATCATAAATATATTAAATTCGACATTAGTCATCATGCTTAAAGCATTTCAGAATCAAGGGTACTTTTACCAGGTTTTGCATCCATTATGGGACACCATGAGTTTCATGTTAGGACACCGTGCGTTTCATGATGGGACACCTTTTGCGCATCTGCGACCCATTTTTATACTTAAATATTTTATCTTACGTAAAAACACAACCAAAATAAAGATTGAAAGTCAAGCGAAGCAATAAACGTGTTAAATAAAGGGTGTCTTGACCTTGCTTGAATTTTATCATCTTCCACCATTCGGAGGTCCTTGACACAGTGTTCCCTTTAATTTTTTAATTAATCTGACAAACCCTTGCAACTGTAATTGAGTTTGTTCGATTACAGGCTTTACATTTAACATGGTGTCAATATTTATCATGGTGAGACATTTTCCGCGCTATTGATTTTTCGTATAATGTCTTCTCAAACAAGAAGAAAAATTAGCCAGGACACAAAGGAAAACATAATAGCACTCGTTGTCCAACAAGGGAGATCGAAAAGAGAAGTGGCGCGATTACTTAATGTCCCCAAAAGTACGGTTCACAATATCGTCAAGCGATATATGACAGATTCAACCCAGCCTGGAATAACAGGTGGTGCAAGGAGAACCGTTTTGAATGATAAAATATCAGAACAAATACGAAATATGGTAAACGATAATCAAACCACCACGGTACAAGAAATATTGGATGGTTTGAATGTTCA
>JWZT01005566.1:0-13884 GCA_000827895.1 Thelohanellus kitauei
TTTTACTGACATAAATGTTAAAATGCATCATGAGAAAAAAGGTAATACAACGAATGATTAGAACCATTGAGCATTCGATCTCGAATCGAAAAATTTATTACATGCGAAACTAGTGTCATGGAAACCGATATAATGGTCAATCTGAATCCTGTAGTTCTAGATCAAAAATATGGATTAAAAATTTCAATTTCATTTGTTAAAATTGATTTTGTAACAAATGAAATGATAAAAGTAATTAAAGACTATAATTTGAATATGGATATGTGTGAATATCCACAGACCTTCACAAATAGGATAGGAGAGGATAAAAAATCATCTGCCATGATAGATAAATATTTTGATAAAACATATCGCCAACAAATCAAAAATTTAGATACAAATAGAAATAGGGATACAAATAATCATCAAGAAGATGAATGTCATTTGTGTGGTTGGGTAGGAGAAATACCTAAAACAACGCCGATGAAACCTGAAAACGCAAAAGTAGAATTTGTTATTAATAGCAGTGTGACTTTAATCATGATATTCTAAGATTCGGATCTCTTCAACACATCCCATCATCAAAACCATGCGAAAGTGTTGAAAGATATGGATGTGATCATTCAGTTAGAAAGAAAAATTTTATTAACGATTTTCAAAGAGTGCAATGCCATCAGCAAGACCAAATTAAAGAATCTGATCTCGTTTATCAGATTTCAGGATGTACTCGAAATCCAGAAGTCGGTTGTTGCCAGGATACTAACAATGCTGTTGAATTATTTAATACTCACATACCAAGATGTTGTCATGATATTCAAACATATAAATGTCATTACCGTTTTCCACAGCAAGGGTGTCGACAAAATGTTGCTCAATTCGGGTATGATAGCAATGTGCGAAGATCCGGATGGAATCAGAGACCTTCAACCAAAGGATTTAATATTGATATCCAAGAAGATGGATGCAATCAATATATTCAAACTTATGGCTGTGGTAGTGAGAGCCAGAGATCCAACATAGATTTTAATGTCCCGCCACATTTATTTATTCATGGTATATTCCCGACGTCACATAGGGTGACAGGATGCTGATTTATAACGTATTCGGGCGTCATATTGGCGTCCAGCGTCAGGGCGAACGCTGGCAGCTTTTCCGCGTCGATCTTAACGAGGGGAAATTTTCGCCGCTGGCCGGGGTTATCATCCCGGACGATCTTACGGAGGCGGAAATTCCCGGCTGGCTGGGGGATATTTTTCACGAAGCGGCAAGCCCGCGCCATCCTGACGTCCGTCTTGTGGTTTAGGACTTAGGTCGCTACAAAGTGCGTCTTTTTTATAAATACCTTCTTTAACGAGTTAGATTTGTGTCGAAATTATTCCGGCAAGATATCCGACTCGTTGTTTTAGGATAGTTGAGGAGAGTGATTCAGGAAATTCAATGGTAAATGTTGAAAACAAAGCATCATTATATTCTGCAATATCAAATTCTAGCTTACAGACACTTATTACTGCTTCTTGTATAACATTCCCCGTTTTGAAAGAGCGGATGAATATCCCTGGGAAACATTTTTGTCAAACATTAACATAATGCTGCCCCCCTTTAAAAGCGCCTTTTTCTAGTTCCGGGGCATAGACTCAATACGCTTCAAGTTGCATGTTCGGGCAACAGTGCAGCCCAAACCTTAAGGGTATAAAGCAACACGCGCAACATGCGACGCCTGGTATGGCGAGTATTGGGTTTTCTGGCATAGATTATTGATATTACAACTTTATTTAGGATATCCATGGAAGTGAGTAATCAGTTTTGTAATGCCATTAAAGAAATTAAAACTCAATAAAATTTTATTCAATCTTTCATATGCTATTGATTTTTATTGATTTATCATCTTGTTGTTATTTTAATTGATTTCGTTTTTGCAATTACTTTGGCTGGTGGTATAGTTATTACAGACCACAGAAGGTAAAGGGATTATGCTCATCATGCGACCAAAAGAAGTTCCAGCACCGACAGCCAGTACGATGTACAGAGATGAAAGTAGAGGTTTGCTTTCCCGTAAAGTCGTTATTGTTCTGGGTTTGCTTAGCGCCGTTGCTGCATTATCCACTGATATGTACTTGCCTTTATTTCCAGCTATCGCCAGTGATTTGCATACGACGCCTGACAAAGTTCAGCTTAGTATCACCGCTTTTATGGTGGGTTTAGGAATTGGGCAGTTGTTCATTGGCCCATTGTCCGATCATTACGGCAGACGTAAATTATTGCTAGGCGGGATGACTCTATTAACCATCGCTTCATTAGCTGGCGCTATATCTACGAACATTCAGCTGCTTATTGTTACACGGTTCTTTCAGGGATTGGGAGGCGCGGCTGGTATCGTTCTTTCCCGGGCAATTATTTCCGATCTGTGCCCGGGGACTAAAGCCGCTCGATATTTTAATCTGGTGTTAGCGATACAGGGGATTGCTCCTGTTATTGCACCATTACTTGGCGGCGTGGCTGCATGGTTTATCTGGCCGGTGGTTTTTGTTTTTATGGCTGCAATATCATTAGTCTCCACCTTGCTCAGCAGTCATTTTATTAGCGAAACCTTACCCCGCCATCAGCGATTACCTTTCAACCTCAACGAGTTTATCAGTCAGTTTATCGAGCTGCTTAGTCATAAGAAATATATTGGTTATACTTTAATTTTTGCAATCCAGTTCGGGGCGCTATTTGCTTATATATCAGCATCGCCGTTTATCTATCAATCGGCGTTTGATTTATCCTCAGGGGAATTCGCTGTAATATTCTCTATCAACGCCGCAGTGATGATGTTTGGTAGTATTGTCAGCGCTCGCTATGTTACGAAATTTGGCGAAGATAACCTCATAATAGTGGGGGTAATAAGCACGCTGGTGATATCTATATTACTTTGCATTGTTAACTATATTTCTCATTTCCAGTTTGAGATTGCGGCGGTACTACTGTTAATAATGATGTTTACTATGGCTTTGACATTTGGTAATGCCGCGAGTATGGCCATGGCGGCATCTTCACATTTAAAAGGAACGGGTTCTGCTATTTTAGGTGTTTTTCAGTTTGGTATCGCTGCGATAACCCCATTACTGCTTGGATTTGGCGACCCGTTGTCATTACTGCCGATGTCGCTGATTATAGCGGGATGCTGTTTAATAGCCATCATGGCATTATTATTGACAGGTAAAAAAGGATAGTGTGATGAATACACATGACGCTATAAAAATTATTGGCGCAAGACAAAATAATCTGCAGGATATTGATTTAGAGGTGCCTAAAAATAAAATAACAGTTTTCACCGGTGTTTCCGGGTCGGGAAAAAGTTCTTTGGTATTCGGAACTATCGCGGCAGAATCTCAGCGTCAGCTAAATGACACGTTTCCTCCTTTTATTCGACACCGTTTACCGCATTATGGTAATCCTGAAGTTGATGACATTGAAAACCTGTCGGTGGCCATTATTATTGACCAAAAACGTATTGGTGGCAACGCACGTTCAACGGTGGGCACCGCATCAGATATTTATACCCTGCTACGGCTACTCTTTTCTCGTGTCGGCGAACCTTTCGTAGGTTATTCGAATGTTTTTTCATTCAATCATCCTGCGGGGATGTGTGCGACATGCGACGGGTTGGGGATTGCCAGTACCATTGATATCGACCAACTGATTGATTCAAATCTGTCATTAAATGCAGGTGCTATTCGTTATCCTTCTTTTGCACCGGGTTCATGGCGCTGGAAACGTTATGTTTATTCAGGGCTTTTTGATGCTGATAAAAAAATCGCGGATTATTCAAAAGAGGAACGAGATATATTACTTTATGCAGATAATCTCACTCCTGAAGCACCGTTAGCCGGTTGGCCTAAGAGTGCAAAGTTTGAAGGCGTCATTACACGCTTTACGCGAAGTTATTTGAAACAAGAAACTAAAGATACTAAAACTGAGGAATTTCAGCGAGTCGTTAGTTTGCAGGTTTGCCCTTCTTGTCAGGGCATGAGGCTCAACGAGAAAATACTTTCCTGCAGGATTAGAGGGAAAAATATTGGCGAATGCGCAACGCTGCCTGTCACAGAGTTAAAGCTGTTTGTAGAAAAGCTCGATTATCCTGAAGTCAGGCCGCTGCTCGAAGCATTGCTGGAAAGGTTAGATGCAATGTGTGCAGTAGGCTTGGGATATCTGGATTTGAACCGGACGACTCCTAGCTTATCGGGCGGTGAATCCCAGCGATTAAAAATGGTCCGGCATCTGGGAAGTAGTCTGACCGGGATCGTTTATATCATTGATGAACCCAGTACCGGGCTTCATCCAGCAGATATTGTGAAACTGAATGTTTTAATTGGCAAACTACGTGACAAAGGCAATACCATTCTGATGGTGGAGCACGATCCCGACATGATAGCGATAGCCGAGCATGTTATTGATTTAGGGCCAGGAGCGGGTAAGCAAGGCGGGAATATTGTCTTTGAGGGCGACCTGTCGGCACTTAAGCAGTCCCAAACCTTGACGGGAAGATATTTCTCTTCACGGGCAGAGATAAATAACAGACCGAGATGTGCCAAAGGTTATATTTCGGTAAGAAACGCCACATTGCATAATCTACATAACTTATCGGTAGACGTGCCTTTGAGCGTTATGGTCGCTGTGACGGGGGTCGCTGGGTCGGGCAAAAGTTCATTCGTCATGGGAGCCCTGGCGCCACAATGTCCGGAGGCGATCGTTATCGATCAAAAACCGATACATACTTCGATTCGATCGCATATTGCTTCCTGGTGCGGTGCATTTGATACGATCCGTTTACTGTTTGCCGAAAAAAACCATGTGTCAGCGTCGTGGTTCAGCGCCAATGCCAAAGGCGCCTGTCCGGAATGTCATGGGCTAGGAGTAATACAAACCGATCTGGCATTTATGGATACGGTTACGTTGCCCTGTGAGGCCTGCCAGGGGCAGCGCTATAGCCCACAGGCGCTAAAATATCGTTATCAGGGGAAAAATATTGCGGAGGTATTATCCCTGTCGATTAACGATGCTGGCGATTTTTTCCTGAATGAGCCACAGCTCAGGCCAATTTTTCGTAGTCTGGTCGAAGTCGGGTTGGGATATTTGCGCTTGGGGGAATCGTTAAATCATCTTTCAGGCGGTGAATGCCAGCGGCTGAAGTTAGCCTCACAATTAAATCATGATAGTGACATGTATATTTTCGATGAGCCAACCACCGGACTTCATCCCAGTGATGTTGCCTCGCTGCTGAAACTCTTTAACCGACTGGTAGATCGCGGAAACACCGTCATTATTATTGAACATAATATGGAGTTGATCGCTCAGGCTGACTGGATTATTGATATTGGACCCTATGCCGGGCAAGAAGGGGGAAAATTACTGTTTAGCGGTACACCTGAATCGATGCTGGCCTGTCGCCATTCTTTAACCGCGGAGTGGTTGCGCAAACATTGCCAGGTGGAGTGAGAAAGGGTGGTCGGGACAGCCAGAAGAGACTGGCAATAATGTGATGCATACCCATTATTATACGGATGTATTGTCCCGATAATCTTATTAGTCTACAGGCCAGTGGTAATCGCGATCCAGCCAGCCATCCAGGTCATAATCCATCATACATTGTTCGGCAAAACCTTTATATTCTTGTACCTGCCCCGACATCTGTGCGGCGAGCAACAGTTCGATACGGACATTTTCATGACTGCCGGTATAATTTCGTTCATAGAGTTCGTGTCTGCTGGCGAATTCTGTTCCTACCGAGTCCCAAATTAGCTTCATGAGCTTGACCCGTTCCACGGCATCCATACCGTTGGAACCGCGCATATATTTTTTCAGATAAGGCTCCAGTTCCGGCGCGGCAAAATCTTTGGCATGCGAATTGATATAAATAAGCGCGCTGCCAAGATCTTGCTCAATAATTTCTCTGATCCGTGGATAGCCGAGACTCATAAACCAACGGTAGGCTAAACCATAATCCAGATTAGGCAGGAGGGCGCCGTTGTGCCAGGGATTCGGCGATTTAGCCATTGCATCGCTTATGGCCCAGAAGAGGTTGCGCCAGGCCAGCATTTCCCCAACGCGGGTCTGTATACCGCGGAAATCGGCTACGCCGGTGGCCTCCACGCCTTTAATGAATAAACCACAGATAAAATCGATTTTTACCGCCAGACGCGTCACACCGTGGAACGTAGAGCGGTGCAGGAAGCCTGAACTGGGTAAAAACGTGGCCGCTTTAGCGGTATCGCCATAAATAAAAATGTTTTCCCAGGGAATCTTCACCTTATCCAGAATGAAGATCATGTCATTCTCGTCGTAGCGTGAGGAGAGTGGATAGTCAAAAGGACTGCCGATCTTTTCGGCGGCTAAGGAGTAAGAGGGGCGGCAAACCAGCTTCAGCCCTGGGGCATTCATGGGTAATGTGCATACCAGGGCAAATTCTCTTTTTTTGACAGGTAAACCGTAATGCGCGATGAAATTGTAATGCGTCAAGGCAGAGCCGGTAGCAACCACCTTGGCACCGCTAACAATCACGCCATCATCACACTCTTTTTCGACATGAATGCAGATATCTTCAATCTGGTCGGGCGGGAGATTGCGGTCGATAGGCGGGTTAATGATGGCATGATTCCAGTAAAGTAGCTCCTCTTGCGAGCGTTTGTACCAGTGTCTGGCGTTATCCGCATATTCGCCGTAGGCCTCGGGATTGGCGCCGAGAGTCGTAAGAAACGACGCTTTAAAATCAGGACTTCTTCCCAACCAGCCGTAGCTAAGCCTTGCCCACTGGGCGATTGCGTCGCGATCGCGTATCAGGTCGTCAACAGAATGCGGAACGCGGAAGAACGGATGGGTGACACCACCGCTACCGGTATCACACGGCGTGGTTAAAATAGCCTGATACTTTTCGTCATGGAGCGCGTCGTATAATTTAGCTATCGACAGTGCTGAATTGCGAAACGCTGGATGTGTAATAACATTGTCGACCTTTTCACCATAAGCCCATATTTCTCGTCCATCATTCAGACCCGCCAAAAAGTCATTACCGGTAGGTAACGATACTGATTTATTTCCCATGTCAGCTCTCTCCGAATATCGGTTTTCAACGCTTCCTTTTAAACGGCATCTTGTTGACTAAGAGTTACCGTTGTTGTTAAGGCGTTCTGTATCAGCCATTGATAAATAGAAAATGCGTCCTGCGTCAGGAATGACTCGTTATGAAATTGTATGGAGGCAACGTTACCTGACGATAATGCAACAATTTCACCGGAAGGGAGTCGCTCCAGCTGGACTGTTTTGTCATGCTCCGGGCTGTACCAGCATGGCCGCTGATGTAGCGCGGAGAAACTGTTATAGAAGCCAACGGTATGAGATTTTCCCTGAATGGATATCTGATGTTGGCTACCCTGACGGTTATTGATCAGCCGCTCGATCGGAATGCCTAATTCGGCGCAAATTAACTGATGTCCCAGACAAGTCCCGATTAGCGGACGCTGCTCCCGCAGCCGTTGCGCAATAATTTTTCGGCCCACGCGTATTTTTTCGAGTTGTATATTGGTTGGATCGCCAGGCCCGGGCCCAATGAATACGATGTCGCGATCGGTGAGCTGCGTTAGCTTGCTCAGGCAGTCATACCAGGGAATGAGGGTAACGGCGCAACCTGCGCTGCGTAACTGATAGGCAATCATGGCGGTGAAATTGTCCTCCATGTCGATCAGTGTGATGGTATGACGAGAGAGTAAAGCGCACGGGCCCAATTGCGAGTTATCCAGCCAAAAGGCGGAGGCGCATGCATTCCGTTTTGCGAGTATCTGGTCAGCCCGATGGCGAAGTTCTGCAGACAATCCTGTTCGGTTTGGCGTCCCGGCGCTTGTGTCAGAGAAGAACGAATGCATTAGCCCTTGCAATTTGGCGCGTGTCTCACCGGCTTCATTTTGCGCGATGGAACTTCTGACGATGGTTGAACCCGCCGTAAGCCGAAAATGTCCCTGAGCGGTAATATCGGCCGTGCGGATCATTATGGCCGAGTCCAGATAACGTTTACCTTCTTGCGCACCCGTTATAGCAACGATGCCGCTGTAATAGCCGCGTCCGCGGCGTTCTCGCCGGGCGATAACTTTACAGGCGCTTTCTATTGGGCTGCCGGTCACTGTTGGCGCAAAGAGCGATTGCCTGATGATCTCTTTCAGACTGCGATCTGAGCTGCCATGGATAAAATATTCGGTATGCGCGATGTGCGACATAGCTTTGAGCTTCGGCCCGGTTACCTGAATATCATGCTGACAGATGCTACTCATCATTTTGAGTTCTTCATCCACCACCATAAATAGTTCGTCGCGCTCTTTTTTATCCTGCAGAAAATCATCCAGCACGTGCGCCATATTCCCGGAGTCGGGGTATTTTAACGTGCCGCTGATAGGATTCATCGCCACGTTCTGCTCATCAACCTGGATATGCTGTTCAGGCGAACTACCTATGAAATAGCGGCTGCCGGTGAAGATCATCCATGTCCAGTAAGACCCGCATTCAGATTGCAGTAACCGTTTGTACAGCGTCAACGCGTGGCGGATGCTGAAGTCGGTTATATCGCCTTCCAGGCTGCGTGAAATCACAAAGTTGCTCCCTTCTCCGGAGCTGATTTCCTGATCAATGACGGTATCAACAATGTCGCCATACGTTTGGTCATCAAGATCGAAGTGCAGGTTTCGCGGCTTGATATCATAGTCATTAATGGCTGCGATAAACGAATCTATAGGGTAATAATCTTGCCGCTCAATGTGCATGACGATCGTCTGTTCACCATCGTCAATGCAGGCATAACCTTTTTCTTTTAGCTGATTAAATGGCAATAAAATCAATTTGTTAAATGAGTTTTTTCCCTTCCCGTCCAGGGGAGGATCCAGCGCTAATTCTGAAAGGGATTGGTTTAGCTCAATATCCCCTTCAAGAAATAATACTGCCTTGATAGGTTCGCATTGGGGGCGGTAAATACAGGCAAAGGGGCTATCAAGATTGGCCAGATGAGCCGAAAGCTCGTCGGGCTTTGCTGTGCCTTTAGATAACATCATCATCTCCTGGAGTGCCGTGAGGATCTTTAATGTTCCAAAGCGTCGATAGCTTGTCGGGTTGACAGCACGACTGAGCTGGTTTCCGCAGCTATCTCAAGCGCCAGACGATGCTTTTCTTCAGAGAAATCGGCTAGCGCATCGGCAATAAAAAATGTCTCGATATCATTGGAATAGGCCTCTTGCGCTGTGCATAAACAACCGATATGGGCGTAAACGCCGCAGACGATCAGCTGATCGCATTTGAGTTCGTGCAACGTACTCAGAAGGGGGGAGTTAAAGAAGGCGCTGTATCGCCACTTCGTTAATACCCACTCATTTTCCAGAGGCGTCAACGGCGGAACAATCTGTTTATGTTCCTGGCTGCCGTTCATGCCTGAACCCCATAGACTGTGCAGTAAGCCGCGCTGTTGTGGCGTCATGTCGCCGGGTTGGGCAGTATAAAATACGGGTACATGCAGACGTCGGGCGACGCTAAGCAAGCGGTAAATGTTGTCGATAACCTGCGCTATCGGCGGGGCGTCAGCAGTGTAAAAATCGAGAAAATAACGCTGCATATCATGTATGAGTAGCGCCGCTCTTGAACTGTTGGGTCGCCAGTCTGCCATTGATTTGGGTAATTGACGTTCTGTCGGCAACGGATAGGGCTGTATCTTTTCCATGTTATTCTCCTTGTACGCTTAGCAGCTGCCGAGTGCGGCGCCACCGTCGACCAATAACGTTGAAAGCGTGGTTTGCCCTGATTCTTCGCACAGGTAAAAGCAGACCGCGGCAGCAATTTCTTCCGCCGTGGCGACTTTGTTGAGTGGGATACCGATGCGAAATTGTTGTGGATTACCGTTAAGCGTGTTTTGCCTGTCACTTTCGCTATGCCACATGCCGCGCAGCATCGGCGTATCGGTTGAGCCGGGAGCGACAACATTACAACGGATCCCGTACGGAGCGACCTCCAGCCCCAGAGCATAGGTAAATGCCTGGGCAGCGGCTTTTGAGGCGCAGTAGGCGGCCATCGTCGCCCGCGGCACGCGCGCTGCGTTTGAGGCGATAGTTACGATGCTGCCTTTACGCTGAGCCATCATCAGATTGGCTGCATGGCGGCTGGTGTTAAATACGCCAGTCGCGTTGACGGCAAATGTTTTCGTCCAATCTTGCGGCTGTGTTTCGGCCACGCTGGCGTGGCACAGTACGCCGGCGCCGTTGACCAGATAACCCACCGGACCCAGTTGGCGACCGATTGCGGTAAAGGCTTCTGCTACGCTGCGGTCGTCGGCAACGTCCACATTAAAGCCTGCAATGGGCTGCGGATGGTTATTTTGTAGTGTGGCTACAAGGGTTGCCAGCTGAGAGGCGTTATTATCAAGAAGCGCTAGTGAAACCCCTTCTTTCGCCAGCGCGTGGGCAACGGATTCGCCAATGCCACCGCAGGCGCCGGTAATAACGGCAATGTAGTCTTTATCAAAGGTCATTTTGTCTCTCTTTCCAGTGAGTTAATAACATCTGCGTTTGCGCGACGTTCAGGCGCGGGTCGCAGAGAATTTGCTTAAGTTCATGTTCTTCAGGGTGATTATTTTCACAGAAGCATTCGATGACCGGGTTCGGCGTCGCTTCCAGATGGAGTCCAGCGGCGCAGGCGTTATGTGATTTCACCTGCCTCAGGAAACCGGAGATTTCAGCCATCATGTCGCTAAGCTCGCGGCGTTTATTGCCCGCCTGCGTTTTCCCGGTATTCCCATGCATTGGATCGCACATCCATAACACCGGCGTTTCGGTTGCCTGTGCGGCCTGAATCAACGCGCCCAACCGATGAATATGTGAACGGCCAAAACGCGAAATAAAAGTCAGACGTCCAGGAATACGCTGAGGATTGAGTTGTCGGCAAAGTGTCGCGATGAACGACGGCATTACGGTGGCGTCAATCTTGCAGGCAACAGGGTTGGCGATATTCGCCAGCATGGCGATATGTGGGCTGTCAGGCGCAAGAGTACGAATGCCGATCCAGGGCCAATGAGTGCTGGCTAAATAGGATTCTCCATGGGGATTAGTGCGGATTTGAGTGGTTTCATAGTCCAGCAACAGCGCTTCATGGCTGGTCCAGATGGGATGAACATCGCGAGGATATTCCCGTTCGTAACGTTTAATTTCGGCCAGCGTTTCCGCTGCAGCATGGTAGCTCAGCAGCATCCGTTGCGGATCGTTACGCCTGGCTTCTGGAGTCGCTTCGGGCCTGTTGACGGAATCACCGCGCCACACGGGAAGTACCCTGTCGCCATCGACTTCGTTGTGTTGTGAGCGTGGTTTAGCATATTGACCGGCAATTCTACCGACCGTCAATATCGGCAGTCCCATCAGGGTTGAGAGTTCGCGGGACATTTGCTCCAGGAAGGTCAATTTTTTCCGTACATGTAACGCGCCAGATTCGCAAATTCTTTCAGCGCAGTCGCCAGCCTGAAATATCATTGCTTTCCCTGCATAAACGGCGGCTAATGCTTTATTGAATTCGCTTATTTCTTCAAAACTTAATAACTCTGGAAGAGTGTCTAATTCACTTATGACCAGGGCAAGCATGTCCTTATCGCTCCAGAACGGCTGTTGCCAGTTGGACTTATTGCCAGGAAATGATGTCATTTCTAATCTCTCACTCGAAATTTAACAGGTTTTCCATTTGTTTTTTAACAAAAAAGCGATGAGAAAGTACTATTCCTTGTCTGTTTACCGGACATGAAAGACGATACGTTTTGCACAAAGGTTGCACGCCAATGAGTTCCTTATGTCAATCAAAAAAGTTGATTTTTTATTGTTGTTTTTTTAATTATTTGAATTTATTGGTTATTATTTTTGGTTGTTTTTGGTTTTTTTCTATATGATTTTTTTTTGGAAATCAAATTGACTGAGGGTCAGGTTCGAAGATAGACTATTGAAAACAACGCTTGGTTATGCTTGTGTTGCTTATATGTTGCTTGCCCTGCTGCGCTTTTTTTGAGGCGTCTCACGGTAAGCTGGCGGCATTTCTTTAGATCTTTAATTTCTTCTTCAAGAGAAGATTTTATGCGTGTGAACGTTCCTAATCCTCCAGGAGAGAGTGATGACGCATTCAGCATATGTCAATCAGCTAAAGGCTGTCCCTGATATATTTGATGAGATTTCGCAACGTTTTTCGGACAGGGTTGCGTTAATTTTCGATCAAAGACAAATAACCTATCGAGAACTTGCTCAGCAATGTTCAGCGCTGGCTGCAGTATTGCAAAATAATTGCCTGATAAAAGGCGATATCGTTGCAATAAAAATAGAACGTAGCCCAGAGTTATATATTTTTATGCTGGCGCTCATGAAAATAGGCGCTGTTATGGTTCCCGTGAACTCGAATAGTCCTGAGCGCTATATTGGTGAGGTTTTAAGTGCGGCGGGAGCCAGATACCTGATTAGCGATGATGTAACAAGCGTGCCCGGCGGGTCATGGCAGGTGTTGTCGAGCAGGACGTTGATACAAAACTGCGCTCAACAAAGAAGCGGGAATTATCCGGTATTAAGCGCTGATGATCCGGCGCTCATCTTGATGACCTCTGGATCAACAGGAAAACCGAAGAGCGTGCTGATCGCTCATCGCGGGATTGCCAGACTGAGTTTGCCGGTACCCGCGTTGGGGAATAGCGAGCGGGACTGCTATTTGCAAATTGCAGATGTTTCTTTCGCCGCCTCAGCGAATGAAATCTGGATGGCTTTATTGACCGGCGCGTGTCTGACGATTGCGCCGCCTGGCTTGCCGGATTTGATGGCCCTGGTACGGCAGATCGAATCGGATAACGTGACGATGCTATTCCTCTCTGGCGGGTTGTTCCGGCTATTTGTCGAGGTTTCTCTCGAAACGCTGCATATACCTGATTGTGTGGTGGTGTCGGGCGATTTTGTCAACCCTCGTCTATTTAGCGTGGCGGCGCAGGCCGGTAAAGCAAAAATATTTAATGGATTAGGATGCACGGAAAATTCAGCGATCTCGTCTCTCTATCATGTTCAGTCGGAGGGGCAATTATCCAGTGATTCTCCTGTGCCGGTTGGTACTGCGCTCCCTTTGGTTGAGATGGTGGTGTTCAATGAACGGTTGCAACCCTGTACCTGCGGTGAATATGGGGAATTGTTTATCGCAGGGGCTGGAGTGGCTCTGGGGTATTCCGATCCGCAACTGACGGCGGAAAGGTTTATCTCCATACCGTATCAAGGCACAGACGTGCTTTTTTATCGTACCGACGATCGCGCAACGTGCGACCAGGATAGCAATATCGTCCTGGTCGGAAGAGGCAACCATATTTGTAAAATTCGTGGCTTCCGCGTCAATCTCGCCGGTATTGAGCACCTGTTGCGCTTACATCACGCTGTGGAAGATGTGCTGATTGTGGTAGAGGAGACGCCGGATGAACCACGATTACATGCTTGTTATGTCACGCAGGATGACGCGCTATCCGTAGCGGATTTAAAGAATCACCTCGCTATGCATACTCCTGCCTGGATGATACCTGAAAAATTTAGCCGTCTGGCGGTACTGCCAATGACCGCTAACGGCAAAAAAGATCGTTTACGGTTAAAAAATATTTTACTGGAGCAGGTGTAAATATGGACAACGTTGAGCAACAGCTACTCTCGATTTGGCAGGAGATTATTCATTCAGAGGCGATTAACCCGCAAGATAATTTATTAGACCAGGGTGGTAACTCATTACATTTCATAAAGTTGGCTTCAATGGTAAGCAAGACATTTCATTTGGCTGTCTCGCCGGCGGACATTTTCACTGCCGGAACTATTGCCGCGCTGGCTCAGACCATTCGGCAACGGCAACAGCTCTAAT
>JWZT01005572.1:0-33175 GCA_000827895.1 Thelohanellus kitauei
AATAAATTCATATATTATTTGAAATCGTGTTATTTATTTAATTTTGGATTAAATAGTTAAGTATTAATTATCAAAAGGATACATAATGGATTTTAACTATTGAGATAGATACATTTAACAAAATTTGTAACCATTATGTTATATATTGGTAATGTTATATAGGTCCATTTATAGTAAATATCTAAATATAATAGGCCTTTAACATTATCGATTTCTAAAGTAGATAAGCATATAATCTCTACTTATGAATTATTATATTTTGTGAAATTTTTACAATTTCTCAATTAGAGTTTGACTTTTTCGCTAAACTAACATATCGATTTTTATATTTTTACTCAAGAATACCAAAAAAATTCACCTCAGTGTATAAAATATATCGATTGCAATATCGTTAATATTTAAAAAAAATTATATTTTCGATTTCCTCCTTCTGATCGTCTTTGATGAATTTCATAACATAGCAAGCTGCCATATTAGTCATAATACAACTCGAACATAGTTGTATATTGATTTAAAGTAAACAAACTCTAATTTTTTTGCTATTGGCGGACAAGCTTGGAAAAAATGGTGGTAAAATGCAGTTAAAATGATTACTTTTACTCATAGAATGATTAAAAATTAGATTTCAGAGCATTTTCTGCAGTAATTAATACCTAATATAGCGTCTGATTTGAACTCAGTTCAGTTTTATGTATTTTTATTTCAAAATGCAACTTTTATGTAGTTTATATAAAATTTCACCCATGGTCAATTGAATCTCCGCTTCCATAATTATACACAACATATTTAAAATACCCGATAATTTGTTTTTTTATATTTTCTGCTAAAGTAAATTTTTGATTAGATCCTTTAGTCTGCGCATGTTAAATCATGTAAAAATGAACATTAACAAATAGTACTCTGTGTCGAAATTCTAGAAAAATGATTTTCGATGAAAGGTTTACAGGGTTTCACAAGCGACAAGGATTAAATTATACAGTATTTACTATATTATAAAAAGAGAGCTCATTAATACTCTAAATATACATGGATTATATGTTTACTTAGCATTACTTAATCCTTTTACCAATCAAATTATGGAATCGATACTTGATTTAACAAAAAGTTTCAAATACTATAAAAATCTTTGATTGATATTTTCAAAATCGTGTCCTCTAAGACAAGGGTTCTCAACCTGGGGGTCGAATGACAATTTTTGGGGGTCGCCAAAGAATTTGGAAAGTGTGACGTAATTTTTTATTAGTAATATACAAACAAATCATTAAACTAATTTTTTCTGTATGGTTTTAGAATAATTTTTCTTTAATTGTATTCTAAATAAATATACGATGGCCACTAAATCATTTTGTCTTACAATATTCAAATTGTTTCATGTAAAATATATTTTACCATTAATACTACATCCATTAAAGTGTTAGAGATGCATAATTTTATGCTATTGCAGAATAACATACAAAACATGTATAAGATAGTTAACAGAATTTTAGGCGATCTCTTTGACAGTTTAAAAGCATTCTTTTTTAAAAATAATCAAATATATTTCCACTTCTTCTTATATTTCAATCTCGTATATATCCTTTCATTTTACAAATATCTGAATTCGATTTCACCAGTACGATATAAATTCATTAACCCTTGAATATATTTTAAATTATTTTAAATTATATATATTTTAACTATAGAATGGGAACTCGGAAATCGTATTTTTGTCACCGTATTCACCACAACCCAAATAAAAATGATTTACTGTTATAAATGGATGCAAACTATCAAAAAATAGTTGCAAAACACTGTAAATGTATTCACTCATATAAACTAGGCTTGCAGTATTCATTAACTCGGAGATTGTGAGGGATGGGTACGAAAAGATCTCTCATATTTAGATAGATTCCTTCAGGGATTGAATTCATCTGAAATATCATAATTGTATAATTTGTCAATTTTTAGTATTTTTGTTTTAATGAAGAAAGTCATATGTTTCTGCTTTGAAACGTTGTGATTAAATGAATATTAAATATAAAGTTTATATATTTCGTGTTATTCAAAGTAATGTTTTATTGAACTGTTGTGATTTCGTAACACATCTCGTATTCTATCGGTAGATATCGTATCAATTGTTGTATTCGTGAATTTATCAAGAATAACACAAACAAATAAAATTAAACCAACGATCGTGAAGAAAAGAAAGTATAAAGAAGAATATTTACGCAAAGGCTTCACATCAATATTTACATCTGGAATTGAAAAACCGCAATGGGTTATTTGTGGAGATGTTTTATCAGCTGAATCTATGAAACCGAGCAAACTTAAACGTCATTTTGACATGCATCCCATTTACAAAAAATAGCTTATGTTTTTGATATATTTACCATATTGAATGAATAAAATGTATCATTGCAAGGTCCAGGTGCAACATGTCTCGACTTATCAGAAAAGATTAAATCATTCCAAATGAAACTTCAGCTTTGGCAAACAAAATTGGGCCAAAATAAAACTGAAATATTGCCAACATTACCTGGATTCTTTTAGGAAAATGAAGTTGAACCTAATCAAAGAAATATAATGATATTTACCATCAAACAACATTTTCATATGCTGGCGCACGAAATATCACTATATTTTCCAAATCTACCTGACACCCCTTTTGCACTCATAAGAAGTCCATTTTATGTCAATGCTGAATATGTACCAGAGTCATCACAAGAAGAGTGTATTGAACTCATTTATAGCGAAGCTCCAAAAACCGATTTTTCCAAAATGTCAATAACACAATTTTGGATCAATTGTTTGCCGGCATACCCTGTTATGTCTGAGATGGTTTTACGCCTTCTTCTACCATTTCCAACCACATATCTGTGCGAATCGGCATTTTCTATCCTTTTATTTATAAAATCTAAACATAGAGCTAGACTTGATGCAGAAGATGACCTTCTTTGTGCTCTTGCCATAGCAATCCCAAAAATTGCAGCTCTGGTCAAAATGAAACAAGCTCAACCTTCCCACTGACAATTTTTTGATGGCACGTTGCCAAAATAAACTATATTTAATGTAGTCAAATTATTGTCTGTTCTCCGCAAACCGTTAAAAAATTGTGCATAAATATACCGCATGAATACTTTGACTAGGCTAAATTGAAACGTAAATAGTTAAATCGATAAAATATCATATTTCATATGTTTACTTATAATCAGGAAATATATTTTGAACAAAAAATATATACACATTGGTTTCGTTATTAACCATAAACCTCATGCCATGTTCGATATATCAAAATCTAATTTAATCGTATATATCAGATTAATATTAAGATTAAGATTAGTAAATCTATATATAAACAGCAGATTATCCGTATAAGAAATGTTTTATCATTGGGGGGTCGCAGCGTCTTGGGAATACGGATTAGATGGATTAAAGGGGTCGCGGACCAAACGCGGTTGAAAACCCTGCTCTCAGATATTATTTAGTAATATACAGTCAATAATGTTCTTCTTGTCTATTTTCGATCCAAAAAACAAATTGATTATAAAATTAACCAGAATTAATATTTCGAAGATTTCATAATTATGTTTTTTTTTAAATTCGATTATCAAATGTACAATATACGATGAATTCCAAAACAAATACTAGCTTTTGAATACATTAAAGGAAAGGAATTGCCGAGTATATATACTCGAATCTATAGTAAACCTTCAAATATTTTGTCTATGAGTTATAATATCCATATAAGATATATCTGCTCAAATGATATTTCTGTAAAAAGCTGCAAAAATATATAATAGATCACTCAAATAAAGATACCTACAGAAGAAAGATAGATAAAATAATATATATATATATGATTTATAAGATGCCAAATTCTTTGAAAAAACACACTTAATAGAATCTGAGAATCTAATCCAATACTTAAAAATGTTAAAAATGCTCTTGCAGTATCAAGTATATCAAAAAATATACATCAAAATGATTTAACCAATCGAAAATAATTTATCGATCGCTATTCTTGGATCTAGATAAGAAATTGGCAATGCAGTCCAGATCAACTGTATTTTATAAAAATTTAACAGTTTTGTATTTAAATCAAATTACATGAAATAGAACATATTCATTTGCATAATCTACGCGTAACTTTTTTTCTGGGGTTAACTGAAATTAAATCTGAATTTTCAAGTCGTTTTGATATAAATATACAGTTGTTACTGCAGTTGACAACGATTTTTTGTGGACCATGTCTATTTTGCTTTTAATTCAAAATTTCGTCCCCTATCGACTGATATTTCGACAGGGTTTAGAGTACTCTTATCGCTACCTTAGTAAATTGTACCAAAATTTTTGATAAAGACTATGTTGCTTATATTTGAAAATAGGAAGTTATAATGGTCTACTATAAACATTTCAAAAAGATCAAATACAAAGATAACAAAATATTATCAATGTAAAAATATAAACAGAGCTCTACTGCCTTAATATCAACATACAACGTATTATTAAAAAAATATCATTCATTAACAAAGACCCTGGATAAAATGGTTAATTTTTTTCGAAATTTACAAATAAAAATCTCGATATTGTCAGAAGGCCATTCTAATCCATTCTATGGGTAAAAATATATCTAAATGATGAATGAGATGAATAACTGTATCATATATTGCTTTTAATAGTATTTAAACATGTGGAATTATTGTAAATGCGGTTGTACTCTGTTCACATACCTTCCATTTAAATTTCTTAAAATTTTACCATAATTACAAAATTATTCAAAAAAATTGTGGCTGAATTTTTCATGAAGGTGTAATAATTCATTTCTAAAATATGTGTATGATATTTTTACACATTCTAGGACGAACGCATGTTTGTAAACTAATAATATATTGCTTTTAAATTGAATATTATCAAAAATGTAAAGGTTCAAAAAGAATTCACATGATATGTATGTAAATTATACGAGTCTATCAATGCAAGAATTGTTATTTTTATATATATTCGTCAAACATTGCAAAATAAATATTGATTCTTTAAGTTTTTGGTTTGAGTAATTTAATTTAAAAAATTGCGTATATATCAATATTTCGTCATGTTCTTGGTCTTAATCAAGGGTTTCAAACATTTCCTACAGAGGGCTAGATATAATTAAAAAAGTGTGCAGCCTACCAGTTTACGAATCGAAATATAATGCATTTATTTATAGTGACAACAATTCCTCATTAATGAGCAGTTGTGTTGAGTTTTGCTCATATTATTTTAACAATGAATATAGTTAATATTATTTTTTTTAGTATTGGGTTGTTTGATTATTAAATAACCTTTCAAACAATTAAAAATTTTTTGCAACCGATTTAATAAAAGGGGACAAAATCAAAATATAATTGCACATGAGAGATAATATACTTCGTTTTATCGACATTCATTTTTTCACACCAATCTCAAACTTTTTTAATACATCAATGGTACAAGACTTAGGAAACCATATCTGCTATATATTCGAATTATTAATGATCAAACAATGGTGCCATTGGTTGAATATGAGTCAAAAATGTCAGGAGTATACCTTTTTTGTTTTATTCTATAAATTGGATATAAATTTGCAAAATTTAACAAATGATGTAATACGAATAAATTATTTGGGAGGGGATTCTACTTAAAAAGAGCGTTGTAATTATTCTCGATTCATCATAACTCAAAATTGAAATCGTTAACTCCATGGTTCAGTTGACGTAATAAAATTTGTTTCATTCGTTTTCATACCCTGATTTGTGTTTGAAAACGAACCATGTTTTTCACTTTACTAACTTGAAACAAATGATAAAGACATAAATTTAAACGGTTGAAAAAAAGGCTATTTATTCCATTCGTGCAAATATTATTTGATTTGTGGCAACTTTTATTTAATAGGTTTCAAAAATTATTAAATTGATTGAAAAGAATATTAAATAGGTTGCAAACATTATTAAATTGAAGGACATGATTATTAAAAATATTGTAATGATTATTAAATCGTTTGCAAAGATTATAAAATTGGTTGAAGATTAATAAATAGATCGAAAAACCCTATATTATTGGTTAATCTAAAATATTTTCTGATAATAAATATTTTGGTGTTTCGAATAAAATAAAGAATACGTCAGCCCTTAAAACTTTGATTTCTAAGACTATTAATTGTTTACATTGAACTTACTAATAAGCTTCAATAATCAAAATATTATCAAGAATTTAAAAATATGCCAAGAATAGATTCTTCATTACCTTTTAATTGAAAAAAATACTTCTAGAAATACTCAGAAACATTTTTCCCCTCAAATACATATGTGTAAAACCAATCAAAGTGTTAGAATTCTCTAAATAAGGACATATAACCACTCCACTGATTTTCAGGATTTTTCGACTGTATTGGCATTCAGCAAGATATCCATTCTAAAAGGGGTCATTTTGTTCCTCTCTTTTCATCAAGACAGTTGATGGGGTTTATCTGAGTAATAATATATTTTATGGAGTTCCAGAATTCGTTAAAAGAATTTGTACACGTTCCTATTACCAGGTAACGAAACGTTCTGAATGAATGTTTCGTTATTTAGTTATAGACCTACTCCAAATTTCTATAGATCTTGAAGAAATAGGTGACTATTATCGAGTCTTCAAGAACGTGAATAGTTAACCGATACCAAACCATTCGCAATTCTGTGGGTAACTTCGATTATAAAGAGTCGCCTTTCATGTGTTGGTTGAAAATGCCAACTACTCATATACCCCTGTAAGGTGCCCGCTGGTTATTTATATTTGCCGAGCTTGCACTGTTTGATTTCAATCACGAACCCTGGTTTCCCGATTCTCATATCCACGAAATCTAAACTTAGAGTTTTTCAGGCTTTCCAAAGTGGTTGTCATACTGTTCAATTGTGTATTTTGATATTCCAGTGACCTTTGTTGTTAAGGTAATTTTTGTAGAACGAATCCATTAATATGTCATCCCTAAAATTTTTCTTTATTTTTTTTGGAATGCGTCGAACAAGCTCTTCTTGAATAGTGACTCATATTTAAGGCAGTTTGTTTTTTGCAACAACTCCAGGTTTTTCTTTACAAATAATCTACATCTCCTAGCAAAGGGACACAATTCTAATGGAGATATGTTTTCTTCAGAAATATGGTACTCTATGCAGTATATTTATCTTTAAAAACGTCGCCCATGCTTCGTCCATTTAGAATCATTAATGGCGTTACGTACAAGGAGAGGCAAATTTTAAAAATTCGTATTTAACCTTGTTTCTCAACCAAAACCGTAGATGTTTCTCAACAATAACATATAAGAAAAAATTTTGTCTTGTTAAATAAATATGTTTTAATGTGTTCTAAAATACATTTTTGATTAAATTTGACAACATATTTTTTTGTTGCAGTCAACAGCGGAAAGCAATTTTATAAAAACATTCTGGTTATCACGATAAATAGTTCGCGAAGCCAGGTTTTGCAATTATTTATTTACCCACGAAGATCGATACAACGATTTATAAAATAACTTCTTACATTGTTTTGAATGTGAATATAATATTTTCACAATGAATATATGTTGTTAATTTTTCGTCACTTGCACCTGGTCCAAATAATTCTGAAAAAAATTTAAGAATTTATGAAATGTTTTTTAGGACTGTATGTATAATTATTCAAATCGGAGGATTTTTTTTACGTAGATCATTACCCACATTTGTTTGGCAAATTAGCCGAAACTATCATATCGAATAAACCTCCTCGCAGATAAGTTGCATAAGATTTATATAAACAAATGGCATGGTAAATTGACTGTATTATTGGACATGGTTGCAAACCGCTTCGCTAATGATTTTTCCATGTTTATTACAGATTATTATTCAAAATCTTTCTAGATGTGCTGCAAAAATATCTAAAATGCATTAATATTGTCAGAAACTATGTCTATTAAGCAAAAAAATCTTATTAGCATGATAATAGGGTTTATTACATATTCTTTTTTAGAAACATCCAGTTCAATGTATACTTCGATACTTTTCATCCTATGTTTTCGATCTGAAGTCTTATTTGTTATTTATATATACCTAGACTCTGATTATTATGTGATTTTTAAAAATATAACATTCATTTAAAGGTCGCCAAAAAGGAAATAAAAAATACACAAAATTTTCAAATAAAAAAATGATGAATACAATGTGTGTTTGCATTAAGATAAATTCGAGATTAATCTTTATCTAAGTGCTAAGATGGGCCCAATCTTGTAGATTCTTTTCTTCTACGTGTAAAAAATTTAATTTATATATCACAATTTAGTGTTGTTTTCTCAATATGTTTATCTAATCATAAATGCATTTAGGATCTGAATTGACGGTGTTATATACTCCTTTACTAGGTATATTAGAACTAGATAAACAAAAAGATGTCATAATATATGACAGTAATTTATTTATTTAGACATGAGGTGCAGAATAACATATACATACTTAATCTGTATCTTTCAAATTATTTAGAATCGACTCAAAAAATTTTATCATATTACAGCATCCTTAAGTTTAAACGATATACCCAGAAATTTACACAAATTTTTTGTGATGTAATTTTCAAAATCATACATTAAATCAATATAATAAATACATTGAAAATAGAAAAAAACTGGTACTTTCTAATATTTTTTTGAAATACATTCTTCAATGAATATTAAACAGCTTTTGATCGAATTCAAACAATCATGATTTTTATAATATATATTCGCCTATATATATTGGCACCTTTTTGCTATTAACCATAGCGAATATGTTTATATAGCTTTGAAAATAAGTTTCGAGATGTGTTTACAATTTCCAGAATTTTTTTCATATGAATGATTATCCTAAGATTATCTATGTTTGTTGCATTTTTTACAATACTTCAACGTATTTCTAACCAATGTTTTGGTTTCAATAGTTTAAAGGATACCTTAAATATAGCCAGGCGAGACCAGGGTATATTCAAACCCTTCTGTTTATAGACCAATTTTACATACATTAACCATACTTGACCATAGAGGATATAGTACATGTCAGCAATTATGACCTACTTTATACACAAGTTTTTTGGGGATATTATTAAAATATGGATTATGTTTATTTAATTTGTCAAAAGTAAATCTGTGCAATTTAATCAATTTCTGATAACATCTTTGGTTAAACCTGTTTTTTAATAAAATTGTGATATCATCAGACTACATTTTAATTCTAAATTTTGGGTATATATAATTATGAAATTTATAAACATGAGTATCATGTTTTTAGTTACGTATTGTAATAAGTCACTCCTTGGTTCGTTGCAAAACTTCATGAATTTAAATAATTTATGAAATAATCCTGTATTCTCAACCATAGTTATATGTTTGATATGAAAATATATACTGTGTCTTCCTTATCACTTTCGTGCTCAATATTTCATCATAAATTTTATAAAAATCCAATTACGGCAAAAAATGTCAATCAGGTTTATAAATTAAACATGGTTTCCATGACCATAATTAATTTATGTGATGCAGCAAAACCAGTAATCTTTTTATTTTTCCATATGATAACGCATATTCATATTATGACAGATTTGAACAGATCAGTATATTCCATAATGTATTTTTATGAATACCTTATTAATTGTCATGTATTTAAAATAAAAGAAAGATCCACAATATTCTTCTAGATAATATGATACATCATGGTTTATAATATACTTATCATTGTGAGAATATTCATCTGTAGTGGCGAGATCGACAACATATTACTTTATGATATTATTAACACATTTCTTCAAATCTAATTTTTTGAAATGTTGGCATTGCATTGACGTTTTATATTAAATATTTCAACGAAATAAATGGAGATATCTCTATATTCCTGAAACCGAACCAGCTAATTGGATCTAGGAATCAAGGAATAAATATTTTTTTCAGTATTTTCCGTAAAATACAATTAATAGAGTTTGAAGGAATTTAATGTGACTGTCAAACCTTATTACTCGAATTGTTAGATTGAGTGATGTTACTAAATTATAAAATAATTCTTCATATGATTACAAATAACTAAAAATGTGGGATCTCTTTTTGTCAAGAATCAAGTTCGCATATAGTTAATAACGGTTACGTTGTTGAAGATTCAATAAAAAATAGTTGCTAGTGACGAACAAAAGACGAAAAATGTATCGTTATGTCATGTTATATCGGAGATTATTAAAAGTAATATATGGAATGTATCGTTGAAATATCCAAAAATATTTATTGTTAGTATGTGATATGACACAAAAAATTTCATGACCCGAGAAACTTTGCAATTTAATTCAAAAAGCTATTGTTTAAAAATATATTTAAGCGAAAATATTCAAAAGGCCCACAGTTGGAATTTCAGGTATTGTTAATTAAATTTAGGGATTAAATCATCATCAAATATATCCGAGCAGCAAACAACGAACAAGATATTATTTATTCACATGGAAATATTGATTAAGCCGTAAATTATTGGAATGTTACGATTTTCAAATATATCGGGAATATCGAATTTAATTCATGAAATTGGGTATATTTACAACATCAAGAGCATCCTGTTTATTCTCGTATATATTTTGTCTCAAGTTTCATTATCCTACTATAATTACCTGTTAAAATAATATATACACATATCACACTAATTGTACTTATATCAAATCATATCAACATATTTATTCGGATATCTTTTTATGATGGAATATTGCCATATTATGGATTGATTAACTTATCTACATACATACTATTATATCTATCCCTTTCATTAAAGTAGCCTTTATATTAGCTGTTTTGATTTTTATACCATATTATGTGAAAAAAATCCATATTCATTGGATATACATCGATTAGGACTTCTTTTGTTTTTAAATGTATTCATTTAACATAAATGAATATTGTTATTATCTCAACTATGTTTAATGATGTCAAAATATCCCTAAGCACAATTTTTGAAAACTCAACATATTATCTGATTGTTTTTGTTATATGATGTAAGTAATTTGTCCAACAGGGTCGGATATCTTTTTATAAAATCTATATTAATCCAAAAAAAAAATATTTAAATTTGTTCCGAGATGTTTATCACTATTCGAAAATTCTGAATTTTTACAAAATTAGTCAACCCATTGTAATAAACATAATATCTTTATCGTCAAAACTGCAAATGTTCAAAAACACTCACATATCAACTGATTTTTTCAGTAAGTAATATTTTTATATATTTAATTCAATAGTCGTTAAAAACAACTGATGTTTACACATCAACCTGTCATTTAAAGAAGGGAAATAATTAATAAATTATAAACATAATTATTTATATTTATGTACGCTTAGTTACTTTGTTGCAGAAACAACCTCATTTGATTTGCCCTTAAATTTTCGTAAATATTCACCGAATGAAGATGAAAATGTATGAATACTTCATAATATTCAAACTAATGTATACGAAATGTTAAAATGATGCAAGTAAATATATATCTCGATTAATATGTATGACAAGGAAATACTCATAATGAAAACCCAATGAGCCATTTTAGAAAGTTCTATTGTCTATACATATAAAATATACGCATCAATACGTCTATCGATAAAAATTAAAGTTTTGAGATGTTGAATAAATATAAATACTTTTTGGATATTTTTATAAATAGTTAAGTTTTTTTTAATAAACTATAATTTACAAAATAACCAAGGTACAAATGATCAATATTGATAATTTTGATGTATGATTAATGTTATGTTCAAATCATATATTTTGATATTTAAAATATGTATGTAAGATTTACTAAGTAAGCTGGATTTGTTAATTATTTTTTTTAAATATAAATATCTTTCAAACCTTAATTTCAATATCAGTTATTAAATAGTCAAAAATTAAATGTATCATATTATTAATATTTACTATGGAGGTTATTTTAAAATACCAATTCAATATGTAGAGAATACAAAACAGTAACTAATATTCATCTAATCGTATTTCTGTGATCAGAAAAATCATCAGAATACAACGCTCTGCTATTAAGTATTATAACAAACATTGAATTTCTAAGTCAACTGATAATGAGTATAGAATATAACGTCTTTTTAAATTGATATTCATTTAAGATGATACAAAAATATATATTTACTAACTAATGCTATAAATTAAATTTTTTTTAGATATACATTATTTGGTGAAGATGTTACAACCAGAATCATGAAATATATATAAAGTGTTTTTAGATTCTTTTTTTCTGTTTTAACAAAAATCTGCTATCGATAATGAATGTTGCAAAGCTACGATTACTATTTCCAATATCGAGTCATTCATCTTGATTTTTTTGTATTAAGATCTATTTAATTAATATGGAGAATATATTTTATGTTTTGTTTTATTAACTTTGAGAGAATATATTATCATTTATATTAATCATAAATATAGTTATCCTGCTCCATGTCATTGTCTGAACAAAAATCTTCACCAATTTAAATTATAATCAAAACATATGATGTCCTCTCATTCCAAAATAAATAAAATTTTAAAATAGTAACATACTTTTGAAATGATATAAGTTGTTTATCGTAAAATCACATCACTTGAATATTACAATATGTATCTAGTATATATACTGAGAGTGCGTCGATGAACATTAAGTCGATATATTTGCCTTTATTTGAATATGTTGTTTGATTAAACCAATTTAAAAATTGACCAGGTAAATTATTAAAACTTGAGTAATTAGCATTTGATTTTTTTAAGATTAAGTAACATGTATGATGATATGAAATTTTATGTATCAATATATTTTGTTCTACGTGATCAGTTTCGAACATTTTTCACAATATTTTATAAAATTTAAACTACTTTTAATTTTTGAATAAAGCATATATCTAAAATCTCCCCTTTCCTTTACATATTTCAACTGTCTTGAGACAGGTTATGCTAAATATTATACACGATGAAGGAAAAATATTTTGTAAATTATATGCGATATGAGATTGATGTAGGCTTATTGATAAGAATAAATTTCATCAAATCATATATATATCTATGTTCCTGTTAGAGGTTCCATAAATTTGAAAGCCAACGGCTTAACTGAAAATATAGATTTTTTGGTTAAACCTCTCCACATCAGACAGACATTGAAAGTTGTCAATGACTTTGACATATGTTTAATATAAAAGAGGTTAGACAATTCACATCAACTTTGTATAATTTTGCTGAGTGATCCGGATCTTTTTATATATTCAGTATTTATGATAAAGATATTGTTAATTCTCCACCATTTTTATCCTTTTTTCTTTTTTTTATCACATATTTAATTTAAAAAATAAATATAATATCAAAATCTTTCCAAAATCACTAAATCTGTGTGTATTTTTTTATGATAAATATCAATTTCGTATCAATAAAACTATACCTTATAAATTTATATTTATGTAGTTAATGGCAAAAAACTGAATTAGCTTTTTTTTAAATTTAACGAATATTTATAATAGGTATAACCTACAAGATTCTTCATATAATAAATATTTGATTGATTTTAATCTACAGAAATGATAAGAACGATCATCGAAATTATTTGACCTTCGGGCAACCTTACGAAATTAAATTTAAAAAGCCAAAACATATGTCCATATAACTTCAATTTATTATTAAATTCACAATGGCAAATTAAATACTATTGTTTCGCTTCTGGAGAAATAATTCATTTACATATATATTGTTACAATATAGTACTAAATGATTAATTTACATATTCCATGATCAATTATTTCATTCAACATTTAATGAATATTGATGTAGATTTATAAATTATTTATGATTCATGTTAAGTAACCTAAGATATATTCATGACGATGTCAATTTTATCAACAGAACTTAATTTTGAATTCTATAATTTTTGCAAGTTTTATTAATAATTTTAATATATATGGTAATAATGTATTAATATTTTCCAAATATTGTCTATGTTTCCGATCATATATTTTTGAAGAAAAGTTGTTTTTTTAATAATTCTGCTAAATTGGTCAGTGTTCGTTAATGTTTGACCAAAAGATAAAATCATTAAAAAGAATATGTATGTTGCTCGATGTTTATTAGGTGTAGATTGTCTAGTATGGATTACATATATTTTCGGTCACAGCTTGTTTATTGTCCCCTTTGGTGATACTGTCAAATGAATTACATGAACTGTGATATTTGAAACTCTGATAATAGTTAGATATAAAGTAAAATTTTATCATTTACACAATAACAAATGATATTATCTCGAATAATAATTCAGTTCATTCCTACATTATCATGGATTTTTAAATAAGATCATGATCGATATTTAATATGGTTGGTATTTAACGAAGAGAATTTTTAAAATGATATTGTATTTAAGACATAAATTTGTGCATTTTGTTCAATAATCGTTACAAAAAAAATTCTTGTATTATTTGATATCTCAAGTCAGTTATCAGTAAACACCAATTATTTATAGTCATCCAACGATATATATCAGAATGTTGTTGTAATAACTATCAATAACTGCTTGTGATATTCTAATGTATCCTTTTTGACATTCAAAGATCTTTAAAAGTAATAGATTTGTTGATATTCACAATTGATATGTGTATTTTATTTATTACCAACATAAATGGTTTCAATTAATTAACGAATATATTATTTGTTTAATCACACTTGATCATGCTTGCCTTGATCATTTCAATAAAAAATAATTACAGAATTGTTTTGAATTAATGATACGCATTTCTCGATTGCAAATTTACAACGATAAAATATTCGTTTATATATTGTGTAACATACAATTTAAACTTATACTTATTTTAACAATTCGTTTCAAATATATTTTAATTCTATTTCCAAATGAAAATATTTACTGTTTTTATGGTCGATATGTTGATTTCATTCAAATTAAATTTATTTTAAAGATAGATTTCGATCAAATTTATCAGATTATTTAAATTATTATAGAATAATTACCATTTTTTAATACATGTTACACACATATCTCGAAATAAAATATTTTGATTTATAAAATTGTTCATGCCTTTCATTGTGACTATGTCAACAATACGTATTTTGTAAAATCTACTATGCATGTCTAAATGTATTGACCAAACTTTCTACGATATTTCCTTTATATACATCCTCAAAAATATACATATTTTTAGTCAGTTAATAATAGAATTTGATGATAGACACGACTTCAAAATATTTTTTTATTTACATTTGCTAAAAAACAGTTGTGAATTTTATGCAAAAAAAAAAACAAATACAATTAAGAACATCAAAATAATACTCCTATTTTACTATTTGATAAGATTCATGAATATTCATCGAAATCAAAAAATCATGTATTTCTTTCTAAAATTTACTTCATGATAAAATTTGAGCTCCATCTTTTCCATATAAAAAAATATTTTCGATATCATAAGACTGCGTATTTCGTAAAAATAGATACTAATATGGAAATATATTAAACAATTCTTATCAGAACTATTTATCTCTTAGAGTCGAATTATACATAATAAATCAGAATGAAAAATGTGTCATCTGCTTATATCATAAAATAATACCACACAGACATCAACGATTCAAAAATTCTCCGTATTAAAATAAAGAGTAACTCAAATCGAAATTTTTTATTACTGAGGTGAAAATTTGATATAGATACTGTAATATATATTTTTATGATATTTCGTAAATTAAGCGTCAAAGATGAATATATCAAACAATAAAGATGAGAAAAAAACGTTTATTTTTTCACCCGCCATTGATTAAAGAGTTTCTTTTTAGACTGTCAAAAGAATAATTATCTATTGTCATCATTGCTGAATATTATTATCACAAAATTTTACAAGTATTATAAGTATAATCAGTAAGCTACACAGAAATACAACTTAAAATATTTTAATTTTAAGTTTAAATAAATTCCATATGCTTTGTCCACAAGATGTACTACTTCTATATATTTCAAGCCATATATGTTTTTAAACGTTATTAAAAATATTTCTAATTTCATATCTAGCTTTAAAATTTTTCTATTAAATATTGGTTAATTATATGGCAATATTTCTTAGAGAGGTGTATTTATTATATTCTTACTTAATTCATCGCTAAATATTTACACGATCCATTTAGAAAATACAGATTTTCTGAATAAATTCTAAACGGTTGTCACCCACAGCCAAATTTGTTAAAACAACATATAAATACATGTTTGATATTAATATATCGCCTTGTGATTAATAAAAAAACGTCTACGTATTGTGAGATTTATAAATACTTCCCAATATTTAAATAATTTTTGAAGGAATAGGAATATAAAATAGATGTTATTTTAATATTTATACATTAAATTTCAGCCTTTCGTTTTAATTTAGAACTTAAAGTTTGAATGAAAATAATTTAACAATATATAGTCTCTGAAAGATCATGGAAAAAATGTATTTTTATATTATTGTTAAAATATGACTATTAATGATGTTGAGAAATTTTGATGATATACATTAATCAACTAAGCGATTAATACGCAAACATATAATACCTCAAATTACCCATTTTAAATCTTTTTGTTATTTTTAAATTCTACCACTGTGGTCTACAAGTAATAGAGTATTAAAAATATGAGAATACTGTATCATTATTTTAATATTAACTATAAATGCATTTTTATATATTATAAGATATTCTGATCAAACCCTTCACATTTATACAAATCAAATTTTATCAATGTTGAGATTTAAAAAATTGACATTTATTCACTTATTTCATCTCCATATAATATCTTTTTTGGTGATTTAGCATATTTCAGCATAACTATCAAAGAAACGCCGTATAATTTCCTTTTTATGCATTTTCGATTATGTTCATTAGGTCGGTATCTCAACCTGCGACGCTGATCCACTAGTATAATCGAAGGTGAAGATAATACATTAAATAAATAACATTTTTGTTGATTCTTCATACACGTCTTTGAAAAGTTCTTGTCAATTCGAATTCAATAAATATTTGTAAAATTGACCAAATGAGTGTCAACAATTCAAATAGAGTCCATACTATGCTGTTAGAGAATGACTACATGTTAATCAACCTTTAACCCTTCTCGCCTTTCATCAACCAAGTTGAGAATTTGGTATCGAAATTCAAGATATTTGTAAAAACATCATCGCCAAGATGACAACCAAGTGTATCTAATTTTAGGTAAAGTGTCTCAATAGAAATTAAACCTATTGATTGCGATTGCAATTACCAATATATGTTAAAAAACACCATCAGGGGTTACTTATGAGAGAAAATTAATGAATAGATACAAACTTGATTTTTATTAGTGCAAAATATTGATGAAATTGGAGGTATAAAAATGTGACGTGCATGATCTAGAAACAATATATATAAACATGTCAATCAACTTAATTCGCATTACAATCAACTAAATAGCAATTGATATCAATTATACAAACATTTCTATCAAATTAATACACTGATTTATCTTAATAAACATTGAAACCAACCTAAAATACTTTTCAAACTACTTAATAAACTTTTCGATCAACATAAACACTCTTCTAGACGATTTAATACCCTTTGCGATCTATATAATAACTAGTGAAATCATCTTAATAAGCATCTTAATCCATTAAATTATTCTTTTAATCATCCTTATAAGAGATTGTACTAAATTTAATAAACTTTGCAATCAATCTTATAATCTTATTTTATCAACTTGAAAACCGTTTTAAACAGTCTAATAATAACTGGTATCACCTTTAATAAACATATCTATAAACTTAATGACCGTGGCAATCGACTTAATCATCCTTGTAATCTATTTTATAATTCTTATAATTGTTTCAATCATCCTTTAAATCAATCTGATAAGGGTTGCCAATCAATTTAATAAACTTTTCAATCAAGTTAATGCTTTTTGTCATCAACTCAATAAATCAAAATATCAAATTTCATAAGCCCTGCTATTAACATAATAAACATTTCAATCCAATTTATATATATTGCAAAATACTTAATAAAAATTTCAACAAATAACATTTCTTTATTACGCGGTATCAATGTCTTTTAATCATTTTATCAATCCGATTCCACAATTGTTTACAACTTGAAGTATATTAAATATTAATGGAATTGATCCCCATAAAGAGATAGATCTTGCCTTAACAAAAAGGCATAGGACAGAATATAAAACAAAACAAGCGCGGTTATTCTGAAAAGATATACAGAGTTTATATCCATTATCTCCCAAATTAAGTTATAAATCTTTCAAATCCACTTTTTTATGTGTTTTCAATCAAAATTATATTTTATGATATTGAATTAATGATTGAAACCAGAAAAATGATTTTCTGTATAAATTTGGATGTGTCAAAAACGTATGTTATTAGGTTTATTAAGTTATTGAAGCGTTGAAAAAAAGAAAACATTTAAATAAAATTATCGTCACCTAGGACTTCTTACATCAAAATCTGTTACATTCCATCTTGTAGCTTGCGAATACTTTATCAAAATTAGTATATTCTAAGTTCGGTATGATATATGAGAATAAAACAAGCTGATTGACTCAAGGCACCACATAAGTCGTAATATACACCAGTTACGGTTCCCTAATTTGGTTGAAAATTAAAAAAGCGCGAAAAGCAGGATTTGCGTCTGCCTATTTTAAAAAACAGCTTTATTATTTATTAAAATTACAAAATCTTTTATAGTTTCGATTATATATTGAATATCCCAATATGGATTTTTTTACGATTTCATTAAATTATGCATTTTAGAGAAACGAAAAGCAATGGGCACGATAATGGATGGTAACCGTGTAAAATAATTATACAATCACATCATTTCTCAAGAATATTTATGATTTATCCGGATAACCCAAAAATAGAGTATCAAGATAAATGAATATTTCATAAGATATGATACGACCCTATATTTTGTAAGGAATCACATTGATTTGAATATTTTTTAAGACACATCACAAACTAGTCAAAGATTTCTAATGGATTATTAAATTATAATTTCAAAAATGAATATATTATGCAAATATAGAGTTCATTATCATTAAATCAACATTAACATCATCTACTTTCTTGTCATTAGAATTCGAAGTGTTATTTGGCATTTTGAATACAAAATTGTCTTATTTTTAACCATATCTTGTTTTAAACAAATCTGAATTTGACCACAACTTCAGAAGGTCACAGCTATAGAGATTAATATATCATCCATTCAAGGAATTTTCGATTTTTGGCAATTTTTATCAAGTTGATTGACTGGAATATTCAGTAGATATAAAACAAATTCAAATTTTTGTAAATCATTTTGTAAATTATCTTGAGTTAAATCTCAAAATATTTTACTTGTACTCTCTAAATACCTTGCATATTTTCTAGCATAGCCTCTAAATTCAAATTCATTTATACGTTTTTGTATGTATAATAGGCTTGTGAATAATATGATATTATTTTATTTTCTGCCTCTGGAATTCTCGCTTGCGTAGAATTTAAAATATATTAATTATACTGAAAAACACCTCATGAATACTAGATATGATAATATTTTGAAAAATACATTTGCACGTTGATATTTTATAATCAATTTAATGAAGTAAATACACTCTAAAATGTTAATCATTTATCAATAAACAAAACGATCGAATTTTAATGATTAATAGATATATGATCTTCATGTACGTTATCTCAAATTACGACAACCTACTTTTGAGTTCTCTGGAAAGAGTATTAGGGACACTGTTAAAGAATTCAAAGATTTATGATTAATGGCTATTTCGCAAAATTATTTGCTATATAATTAAACTTATTAAACTATTTACAAATATCTCTTATTTGCACGTATCTGAGGGTTTGTCTAACTTAAAAATATTTATCACTATTTTCTTTTAGGATATGATGTGCGTTTATGTACCAAATTTCGATTCTAAAGTTTTTATAAGTATAGATCGG
Organism: Thelohanellus kitauei; assembly: GCA_000827895.1. Lineage (NCBI taxonomy): Eukaryota > Metazoa > Cnidaria > Myxozoa > Bivalvulida > Myxobolidae > Thelohanellus > Thelohanellus kitauei. The sequence continues at coordinate 19,973 of JWZT01005572.1, forward strand.
TATATAAATCATCAAACTAACTAAAATATTATTTAAAACAAAACAAATGATCAACAAAAAGATACACCGTGGGCGATTTCAATAAGAGTATTTATTGCCGGAATCCCCCCAATTCATAACAAATTTTCAATGCCGCATTGAAATAAATTTGAATGTTGTTAGTCCAAAACTAGTGAGTATTATATCAATGCATTCAAATAATATTTGGATCAAAATTCGAGAATCCACGGAATGCAAAATTCATGACATGGGTAAGTTTTTTTATATTTTGGGTCAAATTTTTCCCATAATCATTTAATATAACGACCTCGCTCGGTAAATTCAAATGCATAAACGGTAAAAACATCTCAAATCGATAAAGCCAAACTTACGCATAATTTGAAGAAATAAACTATAGATTCTTGAAAAAATTAAAATCATTTCATGCGATCATTCAATAAATCGATAAAATTATACATTAAGTAGTTTTGAAATATACAAAGGTGATAGGTGCCTACAGGAAGTTGATGGCAGATTTTCAAATTCATTATAATGTCCAATAACTTTACTCAGAGCCACGAGTTCGCAACAATCCATTGTGTTAAACCAGAAAAAGCCTATCAGAATATATTCATTAGCAAATCTAAATATATCTTTGTATAAAATCTCATAATTTTAACAGAACAAAATAGATATCGATGGTAAAAATGATAATGAAAATTATTTTAATCGATTAAACGAGTGGATTATATGCGTTCGAACCATCACATTATAAGAATCGTTTATAGATTTTGTGAATGTGTTTAATTAAGTGTAAACCTTTTGAGTCAATCAATCCATTGAAATAACCGTATAAAAATATTTAAAATTTTGATGATAAACCCTTATTTACCTCAGTTTTGGAGTTTTAAAACCTGCATTGGTGCACTACTTAAGAACCTCAAATCAAAAAAAATCCCGAAATTGTCAAAACGCCACTGTCCTTTTCAATGTTGTGTTCCAGATAATCACTCATCTTCGGACAAAGACTCGATAGCGCAAAACTCACACGAACTAAACCTTCTCCCTTATGCTTCTACCGTTTTGCGCTATGCTACCATAGCGGCATTAATTGGCTTGGAAGAAGTTTGTTCGATTATACGCTCAGTGTGACCATGCTTGAAAACTCAATTTGTTTGAAAATTGGATGATGAACGCTAGATAGTTATTGTATATTTCAAAATAATAACATTTAAATGTAAAAAAGTTAAATATATTGCCTTCCCTTTCTGTTAACAGATAACATTTCGAATTTTTATATATATATAACCTAAATACTTAAGGATGATAGAAAACTATATATAGCCAGAATGATAATGAAACGTTGATAATATATCAACTTGACCTACACTAACTGTTACATTAAATTCATCACTTATTTAAAATTGAATTCTGCAACACACATATGTTGACTATTGTAAGATTTTATCTAAATTTGTGGTGATGTTACTACATTTTATAGATTACAATTTTGTACCATATATCAACTACGACACAAAATATTATCCATACTATGATAGGAAGTTCTGAAAAAAAAGACTTAATATCTAGGGGGCAAGAATAATTGAAGACAATAAAATAGGCATAATATACACACATCAATTGTATTCATCTTATTAGCTATCTATTAATTATTAAAAATGGAATTCCAAAACTCATATTAAATTTCTTTTATAATAATTTTTTGTATGATTGATCAGTTTCGAAGTAATTTGCGCCGCGCTTTTTACAGTATTGTTTAGTTATTAAACTCAAAACGCCAGTCAAATTATATATTTGGAAAATAAATAATACATAGGAATTGTATCATCACGTGTGATAGTATTTTGCTATTTTGAAAACATTCTTAGGTAGTTTATGATTATCAATACGATATGACTTGTTTTATGAATTCATTCTCTTCAGATCTAACAGATGCTTTTACCTGTTAAATTTTGATTTTTTTGATCGACATTTATGCTGTTTTTTGTGGGATAAAATATAATTTATATTTAGTACAAATCAAAGGATAATTGATGATAGAAATATTGTTATGAAAACATATTATATAACTAATGTATATGGCATTTACTACATCGAACGTATCGGAACAGCATTCTTCGAACGTTTTCAGTATTTTGATGTAATGTATTATATACTGTGATGAAAATTATCTTTATTGTTTTTTAAAATAATATTTGTTTGAAAAGTAATACAAGATCTTTGTCGAAACGAAGGTAAAACAAAGCGGTTAACATTTTATATTTACTTACTTGGTTAATATATAACATGGAAGGCCACGCAACGGTTTCCCTTACATTATTTTGAACTATTAAATGATATGAATGAATAATAAACATTGACTATATATTTAAATATTTAATTTAACATTTTTATGTAAATCAGATACTTTTGTTAACACAAAAAGCACGTGAACTGCTTTCTAAAATTCTTAGACTTTTTGCTGTGTAGTTCCATATATATATTTGAAAATTATCTTCCTATTTCGAAAGTATTTTTGCATTATTATTGTTGAAAATATCATGGATCTTATGAAAATGCAACCTGTCTAATTATGTAACAATTTTGGTATTAAAAGATTATTGAGCTCTATTTCTTTTAAAAATGTAGAAAATAAACCATATAATTTTACAAATTTAGATACATTTTTAATAAATATGTTGCAAAATTTTAATCGACTTCTTTATATTTGCAAAAAACCTTATCGAAAATAATTTCTATATACAAAGAAACTACACTTACTTGTTGTTTCAAAATTTTCTCTCGTTTAAGATATTATATTTTTTGAACATTAATTAAAATAGCCACTCAATAACATCATTGTAGTAGGATCGCAGCTTCTATATTCCAAAGGGTAGAGTCTCATTCTACGATTTCGGTTTAAGCTTCTAACAAGTCCCACCGAGTAGTTTTAAAAATATTCATCTAAATTTGTAATAGGTTTCTACTTCGAGCAGATAATCATTTTTCTGGATTAATTTGACTTTGAAAATGTACGTTTTTTATTATCGAATGACATCCAGGATATTCTGGCATTTCGAGAACATTACATCTTTATATTTTCGCCGTATCAATCATAATTAAATTTGATATCCTGTTCTAAAAAAATAGATTTCTAAAACATTCAAATATATTTCCTTCCAATACACTGGAAATGATGATTTAAAGCATGATAAATTCGTAACGGAAACTGATTAAAAAGAAATCATAATTGTATAGTGCAGTATCAGATCAAAAATATAAGGATTTCTCAAAAAAATGATTTTTGTATTTCGTGAATGTGGTAAATAATAAATCCTACTAATAATCTATCAGATAAAAAATGTTTTCAAGTTGAATATTGATGAAATTATTGTTTTAAAATAGTATGTATTCGTATTTTTAAGGTTTTAATAAAATATATTTTGTGACTTGATCAATTATCTATAATATTCAAACATCGGAACTAAACTCTCAATATTATGTGGTTGTTTTATAGGTGTGCATGTTAGTTTTATAAAATCATTTAGCTAAAATATTCCAACGAGATTAGTTAGAGACTATGCATCTCTTCGAATATGAAACATGTATCAATCTAAAACAAAAAAATATGGGCGTATATTGATCATAATTCAAATAGAAAAGCAATGTAGATTATTTCACATTGCGTTCCGGAAAGGTTTTTTGAATTTCAAACAGAATAAAAATTAGATGCAAACCCATGTAGACACGTTTGTCGAATTCGTCTATTTCACGCGGAAAGCAATTAGAAAAGTATAGTCGTTAAAAATCATTATTTCAAAGGAAGTGGTATCTTAAAAAATACCATTTACTGAGAAAATAATTTAACACTAGAATTCGATGATATGACTATGGATGTCCTCAAGTGATAGTTGAAATAGATAGGTATAGAATCTATTAATACAAATATCACAGCGGTAGATTTTAAATGGAAAACTGGAATAAGTTGACGTTATAGTAACTGCAGACCAACATAGTATCTTATCAACTTGCCGATAAGAATGCAAAACACTCAACTGTCAATTATATCAACAGATCTCTTACATGATTAATCAATCATTTTTAATTTTTTTCGCAGCTAGAAGTATTAAGAGTATCTCTATCTTTCTTAATGGTAATCTGATGGAAAATTTCAAGATAATTATAAAAATGCTCTTTTATAATCCTTTATAACTATAACATTATTTTAATTTTTATATATTAAGAAAAAATATATAGAATTTGCTTACTGAATTAAGAGATAGTATCTAATCAATGTTTTATTTGTTAAGTTTATAAATGAGAAGAAGACATGATTGCCTTTTATTTGGAATTAGCATGTATTTTATGTTTTTAGTTTACGGAGTTCTTCATCAAAATGTAGAAACGTTCCAATAAGTATTTCCGAAATTTTTTAAAGAAATAGATGTAGAAAGATTTTTACTGCATAACTATTTAAGGCAAATAGCTTATATCTATGTATTTCACAAGCAAAATCGTTTCCTGACATTTAATTCGAAGGTGAATTCAATATTGAGAATAGAGAGAGTTACACAGAAGGTGCTCATGTCGTACTTTAGATGTAATACACTCCGAGAATGGCAGTTTACCAGAAGTAAAATATAATTTTAAATTGCATATTTTCACATTCGGAAAACGATCAAGAATTTTAATATAATAGCATGTTTTATTAGTCAATATTCGTTCAAAAATGACCCGACAACATGCACTATTTAATGTAGTAATATGAGAAATTATAGACTGATTAATTCAGACAAAATTTAATGTCTAGTCAACCATCATATAAGCTTCAACTCAGATTTATGTAACTGATTAACGTAATTCTATCACAGAACCAATGCACTTTTACTTGAGCGCACTAATCGAAGATTGTTAAATTTTTTTGTATCTTTTCAAAAAAATGTTTAATAACCTTAATAAAATACTTTTACATCTTGGTTGAATAAGTAAGACCTTTTGGATCTAGTATTCTTTCAATCCTAATATCTCTATTGCAATACAAATATATATATTTCGATATGAATTTAGTTTCATAAAATGAAATAAAAATAATAAAGATATTTGTTGGATTTATATTTTAAATTTACCTTACTAACTAATGTTATGTTAATTTACGAAGATATAAAAATTAAGATGTTCGTGTACAAAGCTTTATAGTTGGATTACTATTTAATCTTGGCAAAAATTCTCAGCTTAAATAAAAAGTGTTTTGAAACAGAGTTCTGGTAACTGTTTATTTCCAATAGCGCTGAATATATATATATATAAATGAAAACTTTAATATTAGAAAGTGCGTTTGCTAAACAGACGGCAACATTTAGAGAATGTATGAAAATTTTTAATTCAATAACTAAAAAAGATACGAATATTTTAATGTTACGATTGTCGATTTTCAACCAGACATCGATCAATGACGAAGGAGATCAAGATTCAAATATAAATTCATAAGATTTATCGATACAAGCATTATCTAAGATGTTAGTTAGGACGGACAGGAAAATCTTTAATGCACAGAATAAACATTTAATTATCGTGTATAAAAATTTCATATTAAAACATGTGATATTGATTATATTTAAAATATCTTGAACCTATGTTTATATAAATGATATATCGCATATGCACGAATGATATTGTAATCAATATCTAATAAGTTTAAAATAGTTTAAGTCAAATTTATTGGGTAATTTCTAATAAATCGTTGATAATTTATAGAAATGGCCTTCAAAATTGAATTATTATATATAATTGAATGTCACCATTAAAATTTCATAACTTGGTTTGATACAAGAGAGTGAAATACTTATCATCCCGTAAAGAGTTATCGCGAGACCATAAATTGTTTTTGAATTCTTCCTAAATATTGAAAGTTTAACAATAATAGAGTATGAATATTAGAAACAAAGATAAAAAAAATTTTAATTCATGTACAAAAACAGAATGAATATTAATGATCAAGGGTAATTATTTGAAATAAAAATTCTTGGCAAATGATTGATGAATTATCTCCAATATGGATTGATTATAAATAATTTAAATATTCATCAAATATTTGAGCAGTAACAAGCCGATTATTCTTGTTTGAATGGGTAAAATTTCAATTCAAAAATTTAAAAAGTTTATTAAAATTTAAATATCTGGTTCGTATATTTCGCTCTACTAATACAAATTAGCCAAATATTATACTGAAATACATAGTCAAACAAACATTTTATATTCAAAATAAACGGATGTAAATGTTTACAGGTATATATCTACATATTTATCAAAATCAAATTGTAAAATCATAATATAACTTTTTTGTCGTTTGAATATTACGAAAGTTGTTGTGACCACTGACTAAATATTTGTGTTTAATATGTTACTGGTTCAAACAATTTCATTTTGAAAATTTTTCTATACAGAAGCATCGTAAATTTTAGCGGCTGGTAATGGTTATGATAAGGTATTTTTTGTTGACAGATTCTAGAATAGATTGTTCATATATTAATTGAGAGATCTTAACTGTTGGACAGTAATGACTTCCACGATATGAATATTCTGAATAAAAAGCGTGGATTCTTAACAAGATTGGAAAAATTGAAGAATAAATACACAAATAAATCTTACGAAAACAAATGCTATGGTTTTTCATCATATTAAATAATACTCATTCTAGAGTCTAGACAAGCTGATTAAAAACTTTAGAAAATAGCTGAAAAAGATCGAACAGTTTTTAAAAAAGCTATAAGAGCCTTAATCGCTTACGTTTGATGGATATTATAAATGTAATGAATGGATTCTTAGCAACATTAGAAAAATAGATGGATCTACACCAGGTGCAAATAAAAAAGGCATTAGAATTCGAAACGAACAATAATTGAGAAGGTGAATTTACTCCCATTTCTAGACGCAGGAAAAGCCTTTTGTAAAGCTGCGAGATTTGCAGAAATAAAACTACAAGATTTAATGAGAGCTTTTACCTGTTATGATAAATCACCCCACTGTTATCGTAACATTTTATGTTTTGCCTTCAAAAGCTATCGTAAGTGTTTTGAAATTTTTCTCGAACAAGTATATTTCTCATTAATTTAAGGAGATCCAGAGCGTCTGATATACATGTTTTCGAATGTGGATACGTCATTTAAAAAGAGTTTTGCCACGCTGTGAAATACTATGAATTTTTCGACTTGGCTAATGATTTATCAAACGAATATAATAATGATCACGTTTGTCGATTTAAGCATGAGTATATGATCAAACTATGTCAAAAGGTTTAACGTTGTATATATATTATCTAAATAGAAAAAATTGATTATTTTTATGAGATAATTAATAACGCCGAGAATACTGTTAAAGATACGTGTATTTTTTTTAGAAATGACCTACAGGTATTTGCAGGAAACTTGCATCTGTTTGGGTAATCGGTTCAAGATATATTCAATAAATAACATCACATTGCCAGGGGCTCATAATTTTTTGGCATTGCGGTCAAATAAAATTAAATCTATCGTAACAAGCAATAAAAAGAAGTAGTTCGGCGTTAAAATGGCACATATCCGATTTGAAAAATTAACTGAANACCGACCTCTGACATAGATTTTTGCCTATATAACATTCTGATTTTTACGATTCATTTTCTTGTTGCTAATGTAAATCACTTGATGCACATATCTATTTTTGTAACTTGATATGATGACTCCGATTCCTAATGTATTCAACGAAATCAACATTTCCTTTATCTGTCTAAATGATATCAATTCCCTTTGAACATTTTTTTTAGAATGTAATAAGGAGGCCAATATCTGCATAGTTATTTTTAATCTGATCCATCTTTGCATTCAACAAAAAATTATTATTTTCCACAACCGTACACGTCTCTCCATATATCAACGTGGATGAAGATGCCTTCTAAACACGGAAGAGTATCTTTAATGCAAAATCTATATATTTTCCATTTTTTACGTCTGATTCCTCAGTATGATCTTTACATCCGTATCATAATTTTTGGTTGCTAATTTAGGAATTTTGATTTGACCGAACAAAATTTTCAGATACAGGACATGCTCGAATGTATCGTTAATTGATAAAATAAATTGTAAATGTGAGATGTAATATATTTATTTTGAGAAAGTGTTATTTTATTAAACCATAATGGATTTTGTTGGTTAATATAATGGTTAAAATTAGACTTACCAAATTATCGTTTTCGCTAGTAATCCGTTTAGTCACGTTTTAGATGTTGAAAGTATCGTCAAATATACATTGGTTGAACAGTTATGAAATTTATTTCAAATCTTTTTTTCATTCGTATATATAGACGAATATTAAATATTGCTGAAACTGAATTTATCATTCATAGTACAAGATAACTGATTTAGCTATTTCAGATAATATCAAAAAGCATGAAAGATATATTTATGGGACATAGATAGAACTAAAATAATATCGAAAGATTTTATATTGATATAAATATTAGATAATTAATTTAATAAGTCATTTTATTAATATTTTTGAAACATTGTTTAAATAGTGAAAAGGCGCAATATAAATGATAATATTTAAGCATTCTAAATAATATTTAATACAAAAAATATTTATAAATATTAAAACTGTTATTTTCCGGATTTCATGATGTTTTTATATTCATGCTCAACCTAATAATTCAAAAAGAAATGTTTATATAGCTAATGTTATAATTTGATTTGTTCTTTTCAAGTAAATAAATACTCTTCAAATATATCGCAAATGCTTTCTTACCTTTCAAAGGTAAAAATAAAATCTTCTCGAATTAAACACTGGCAGTCAAGAATGATAAACATTCTAAAATATCTAACGCATGATATATGAATTGATATGAATAGATGATAATTCAAATATCTTCGTGGAACAAACGTGAATTTGTTGTTATGAATGGACTTTCAAAGGAATTTAATGGAGTGCAATCAAGATAATAGGGCCTCATAATATCTAATGGATTGAGTTATCCACGAAAATAATGACCATAATAGCAGTTTTGCGATTTATATAATATAGTTAAACATATAGATTGAATAACAATCATAATATGTTTTTTTCACATATATTATTATATATATTCACTTTTTGAGAAAAAAATGTATGAATGTCGTTACATTTATTGTAACGATACTTAAAACATTGATTCAGTTATTGGAGAATAAAACATTTTTTATTAAATATGCATATATAATCGTGAATATATATATTGATAAATTTTAGATATTTACCAAATGTAATAAATAAAGCGAATTTTATTAACATGGTGATATTTTGCTGTTAACATGTCTCATTTAAGGCCGTCAAGTATTCTATTTTATAATAATCACTGATAGCCAATTCCTCATTCAAAAAATATTAAATTACAAAAGAATAGTTTCGATTGTTTCATAATCAAATATATGATTAGTGGCATCAAATTATTTATCAAATACAATTCAATTTTATCAATAGATTATATAAATTGATAATAGAAATTATCTAACACCGGATTATTATGCCTATGATGAAATGTTATGTTTTTATCGTTTATGATAATTTTAGAAAACTAGAGATAGAGATTAAGCACTTTTGTATTCTAAAGTATCTTTCAAATAATAAATCTCATGATTATTAAAAAAAAACCCGATTTTAATGACTAAAAATAATTTTATATCTTTTAATCACTTGCACATTGAAACTATGATAAATGGGTTCCATTTTAGGTAATTCAACGCAATTAACAACTCATTCAAGCAGACAATTTATATTATGAAATAAAAAGTTCATATTTTACCTCGTAACTATATTCACACACACATGCTCGCTCATCAGTTTAATCATTGCAATTATAAACGCTTAAACGCATTTGAGCAATTAATTTATATACCCCCTCGTCACAATGTCCGATGTATTTCGGGTACTTTTATCTGAGCATAGACTATAACAAATCAGTTCAAATATGTCCATGGCTTGAATCGTCGCAATTATTCTTCCAATAACAGACTTGATTCTAGTCGATACATGTTTGATCGAAAAAATCACGAATTTACTATTTCGCATTTTTGTAAAACGTCTATTAGTTGAATATATACTATTGTTACGATTATTTCATCAACATTGCAACTGATGTTTATATTACCATGCCAAACTGTGTCAAAAGAAAGATTTTTGTACTCAACTATACATTAAAAACTGAACATCATATCATTCTGAATAATCATTTTGTTATTGTTTTGGAGTAACAATTTTCGTCTTAACCATCAGGACATGGTTTACATAGCATTTTTAAAAATGATAAATTCATCTTTCATTTTGAATCATAAATAAATTCTTTTTTATGCGAAATTTTTTGTATATATGATAATGTAATGCAATACTTTTGTTTTGAGATTCGATTTCGGATTTTCATTTGGCTGTCATTTAACATAGAGGTATTAGATTTTGATATCAAAATTTGATTTTTACGTTAAATAATATATTTACAGTTTTATTATTTGTAATCTGTTTGAAAAGCTAACATTGCAGAAAATGATAATTATTTAAAAAAAAACCTAAATATCGTAATATTTGAATATTATGATTCAAATTATATATATTAAATAATGATTTTGGGATTGTATTTAATATGCATTCGTTGATTATATGTCCATTAAAATGAATTTGCAAACGATTCAACTATTATTTAAGGAACGGGTTCACAATCTGGCCATCAAATGATAATGTGGGTCTACAAGAGTTTGAGATGAATGTCTCCAACCAACTATGAAAAGGCAAGGTTTTTTTTTGAATATAAACATGAAATATGGATAATCTTACATATTTTATATGCTTGATTTTAGAAAATATTTCTTTAATTGCACTTGAAATAAAGATATAGTGACCAACCAAAACGTTGGGTTTTAAAACAGTTCAATAATATCAGCAAAGATATATTAAAATATATAATACAATTTCCTATAAAACATGTAGGAGATGGGTAAGATCAGGCTGTTGCAGCAATACAAATACAACAGATATTAGTTATTTGATGAAATTTTCATCAACATCCTACATATCAATCCTGCCATTCAATAAGTATTTTAACATATATATAAAACATATTTTATTCAATACTTCATAATGTGTGAATTCGAAAAAATATATAATTAATTTAGCCAGATAGATACAGTTTAATTAAAAATTTTAAAATATTAAAATTTATGTTAATATATTACAATATAAACTGAAAGGTGATTTAAACTTATATCATCGTATTGACAACCACCTAATCTATAAGTTACTTTTTGATAGTGGAAATAATAAAAAAAACATCAACTCTACCGCCTATAATCTGTGAATTTATCAATGAATATGAACGAAGCATCTAACCTGAATTTAACAGAATATTGTTAATGATAGGTACGAATGGCTCTAACATATTTACATTGATTATTTAAAGGAGTTGAAATTTATTACAAAATCATAATTCAACATTATTTCTCTTTCAAATACATTAATGTTTAGCAAGATAAATAAAATTTTCATGTTTTGAAACGCAGCGATTATTATTCAATTTTAAAACATCCGGTATATATTTAGCATATCAACTGTAAAATTTACAAATGGAATCCTTCGATTTTTTAAGATTTATAGCACTTTATTGATTGACTACATTTACTTATTTCACTACGTTAATATATCATAAGTTAGACATTGAACGGAATATGAAATAAAAGATCTCGACTAAAAGAGAGTTATTATTAAGATTATTTATATTTCAGTTTAACCTCAGAGGTATAATTAAGAACTGAACAACCACGATGCATTATTTGTACAATTGTATTATCAGCTGAATATGTTGACCTGAGCAAAGTGTAAAATGATTTTAGCATGCATCCAAACTTTTTGGAACAATGATACCGATTGTATTATACGGTAGCTAGTGGTATCTGGAAAATAAGAGATGACGTTTGTGGAAATAGAAATAATTGACACATGTCTGTGTTTTAAGCATCTTATTTCGTTGAGCTCAGAATAGCCTTTATTGTGAGACCTCACACAATATTTTATGAGTCACTGTTGACGTGAATCAAAGATATTGCTCGAGATATGATTTGAAACGAATATGTAAATATATAAAATGGCATTTTCATATACTCTCACATAGTATGTATGAAATAGCTGACATATATACAAATATTCTCATGTATATGATCGGGTAAATGAAATCCTCTACACTTAAATATTTATTATTTAGCTTGCTGAACTCACAGACGATGCAAATGGCTCAAAATTATTGGTTAATGCCAGGTATATACATGATAATGTTATAAAGACGAGTTTAACTTCTATAAACGTCTTTAAATCACTACTTTTTCATGTGATATATAGGAAAAAGATTTCTCATATCTGAGAGATGCAAAAAATCTCACAGAAAATATTTTTTATGCGTGTGCCTAGATTGTGCTGCAAGTATTCTAGGATATAAGTCTTTATTTCAAAGTAAATGTATTGAATCAATAGATAAAAAAACTTGGAAATCACTAAATGATTCACCGACGAATATTAGCAACAAAGGTAATGCGACAGGAATACTAAAATATATGAATCTTAGATAAATTTTGTTAAATGAAATTTGGAACTGTTAACATTTCACAAAAATTTTTACGAGTGTTATGCATCCAACAATGTTCTGCTTTTTAACACATTACCGATAATATTTTTTAGAAGATTAGTACAAAAACGTTCCTATGATCTTTGTGAAGAACTAAAACTCCTTTGAATCCTAATGAATGAAAGTTCTAATGGTTTATAGCGAATATTAACACATACGGAAAATAGATTTTATGGTTGATATATTTGCCATACTGAATGACTTAAATATATCACTACAAGGACAAGGTGGACATAGGTCTACTATTCATATAAGATATGTCTTCAAAATGAAAATTCAACCATGTCAAAAAAATTTATAAAATTAAAATTTAATTTTGGCCATATTTATATTTGGGTTCATAGATGAAAATCTAGTTGAACTTTATCAAACAAGTATAATGATAATTATTGGTAAAGAAAATTTTCAAGTGCTTGAAGACGACATTTCTTTTTTTAAATCTAATACACATTTTGCATGAGTAAAAAGTCAATTTACAGTAAAATCTAAGATGTTCCTGAGATATCACAGCGAATGTTTATTTAACTCATTAAACGCGATGATATCAAAACCGA
>JWZT01005572.1:50838-97929 GCA_000827895.1 Thelohanellus kitauei
CTTACGGGTGTCCAAACGATCGGTTAAACCTGATAGGATAGCATGCGTTGGGCCATGGACGCCGTTGTAAATGTCAAAAAATCAAAACACAGAAAAATACCGCAAGCCAAATTTGAAAAGTTGGTGTGTGGGGATATGGGAAGAGGTTTATAGGATAGCAAGTAGATACTTCATTTAGAAATGTTGTTTTACGGATGAATGGGATATAAATATGTTATGATATTCAAAATTTCTTGACAAAATTATCGCAGCCCTCCCATACTCTAAATTTTATAAAAAAAATGCGTTACCAAGCCGCAAACCCAAATTCAACAGATATTTGCTTCCTTCGAATCTCCAACTTCACCCTTTTTTAACCCAAAATCTTGGATATGGTCGTGATAAAATCCTTTTGCAATCATAAAAGTCAAAAATAAATTAAACAATCAGTGGACTAAATCGTTATTACACGTCATTGTCCCGGCAAACCATTGCCCTGACAAACATATTTCATGTATAGGATGATGTGATGGCGTTTGATTTTATATTTCAACATTGATTATTCTTCTAACTGTAACTGTTTGATTTTTCAATTTAAATATTCTGGACATTATTAACATTCATAAAAACTAATCAGAGTACAGAAGATTCCGGGAAAGTGCATGTATTTTAAGTGTACAATCATATATGCACCTATTCATTTGGTCCAGACTGACTGTGGATTATGCATATTTAGGTCAGATATCCTTAAGCTGTCTAGATGCCGTCAAAGCCGAATCAGAGCCAACTGATATAACCGCTGATATGTTTATGGGTGTCAGTTCACGAAAGTTCGCACCTTACGTCGCCTTTACTCATGATGTGCTTGTTCAAGCCCATATCTCAAATATCAAAATTTTCGCATAAGTACTGGGATGGGTAACAGACGTCGATGAGTGTTGTGTGAGGAGATATAACCTGTTGGACCGTAATGATTCCTCACATCAATTTGTTCCCTTAACCATTACCTATATCTTTTGCCGATCCTTTCAAAGCATGCGGACGATTTGCACTACCTGATGACCAACTTTTGCGATGTTTTTTGTGTGATTAACGCATAACAGACTACTTTCATAAATTAAATAGTAAAAACAGTACTCCAGAGACGATTGAGGACTACTTCTCTTGGCATGAAACAGAACTTACACGTTGTGATTCAACTGTTCGCTCATGTTATTCATTGAATACAAATTTCTCTAAAATCAATATTCAAGTATAGTTGGTTGTTATTAGAAACCCTAAAATATAGTGGAACTAACATGAATTTCCAAAACCATTGATGTATATTTAAAATTAATACATCTCACAAACAGTTAATAATAATGAACCATAATTATTTGACAACAGGTTAGTGTGGTGCTAGGCTAAAACACAAGTTTTAAATGCTCATATTCTAGATATGATTGCGGTATTTACAGAAGATGCATATCGGATTTAAATTTCACGTAGTTCTTGTGGTGAGAGGTTTGTAGCGACAGGTGTGGAAAGGATTCATTTGATAATAATATGGCTATGTGAATCTGTTTAGTGTACTCTCCGAATAAGTGAAAGCTATGGTCTGGTCAGAGGTCCATCACTTAACCTGATTGAGAGTATATTCAAATCATCGGTCGAAACACAATAAAAATAGATAATAATGTTTATGTTATATTTGTATGTTGATTGCAATGGCCCTGATATATTCATCAAGCCTGTCTCGACTATAATCTTCAACAATGGTTTTCAGTCTTCTCTTTACTCTCGATATTCTCGACTCTGGTTAATTCTGGAAATTCCATCTGTGTTTTGAATTGCTAAAAGGCGTTTATTACCTTCATCAAATCAGGGATAGGTTAGAAATTTCATCAAAGGAGGATGATGACAATTTACGATTTTTGAAAATTCCTAATGCCATCCTTCAACAGGATTGTTTGTGCGGTGTGAATTGTTCAGCGTGGCATCAAACATATTTCAACTATTTATGGTTAACGGCGTCTGTCCTCTTAAGTGATTCTCCGTCAATCTTCCAATGTAATGTTCCTCAAAATAGTCCAGTAACGGATTCAAAATATTTCTATTAGAGATTAATTATTCTAATGATTGGTAAACCTAAGAGGCCGATATGGCACCATCGATTGGAACAAATGCTAATGCCAAGATCATTTTAACTTAAATTTGGATATTAGGATCACTTCTATACTAGGATAATAACGGTTATTCTGATTGAATTTTTCTCAGAATCGACTGCGATAAATGTTATAGACAGCTGCTTAATATTCCACTCTGGAAATGATGCCGTATTGCATTTAATGCAGATCTTTCAAAATCAAACACGATCCTTACCACGTTTGTGTGAGGCACACGTTGTAGAAAAATATTCATCATCACTTCATATGTTTGCTGTCTCTTATTCGGAATAATGGAATCTAAGACTGGAACCAAGGAGGAAATAATTTTTACATAAAACGTTTCAAGCTGACAAAATAATATCGATACCGTTTTAAAATTTCCATCGCAATACCAGTGTGTACGTTCTCATTAATTCTAATATCCAGTCTGAGCAAAGGATTATGATTCTTTGATCATATCATTGTTCTCAATGAACAAAAATAGAGTTCCAGACTAAGTTTGTTGCAATTCAAGAGGAATATGAATATCTGAAAACTTATGGAGCTCGGCTGGTAAATGCTCGCTGTCATTAGAGATCTTTGAAGTTTTCTCTTCATGTTTGAAATATTACCTAACGATCAAAAAACGGCGGCAGATAAATTAGCGGTTTCTCTCGATATAATTTCAAGAGGATTTAAATTGTTACCGCAGGCCGATTCTTTGATTGTATTCATAGCCTTACGGGTGTCCAAACGTAAAATGTCAGGAGCACAGCTGTGCTGATTTGGACAAGAAATTATTTTATTATTTAAAAAAACACAACATGCAGGACATCCCTTATGACTCATGGGGCATCTCCAATATGATCGATTGTTTAGCGTTGAATTCCTACAGTAGATGAACCATCGGATTCCAAAAGATCATTGCCCCAATAAGTTTTAAATGTTCAAAAAATACTCCTGAAAATATTTAACGCCATAAATATAAGAGTTACCTTAAAGACACATCAATTTCCAATTCAATGTTTGTATCGATAAAATTAAGGCGTAATTATTTAAAATAATACATACATTTGTGATAAAACAAAACGCCTTAATGAGCACGCGCGGAAGTATGTTAATCATGTCATTACACGTTTTCCCTTCATTAAATAGGATTTTGTGGACTATATGCATGTCTGGACGATGACGTTTTTACGCTAAATCGAAGTTTTGAAAAAATCTTGTAATTTATGTCTGGCTTAAAATGCCCATATATGATTATTCTGTTCAATCGCTTTTTCTATAAATAAGCCTCAAAAAAATATATTTGATAACTCAGAAATGGATAGAAATAGAAGTTAGATCAAATGAATTATATATGAAAATTGAAATACAAAATTTTTTGACAATCTGCAGTACACATCGTCTAGCAAACCATTAAATAATGAATATTAAAAAAAACTCTTAATATATCAAACAAATAAAAAAACATCAACAATTTTTACCAACATAATATATCGATAATTAATGTTTTTTCTAGATAGGAATTCGACAATGCAGTGCAGATGAATTTAATTTTATAAAATTTTCACAGTTAATTTTTAAGTAAACGTATATACAACTAAACATATTCACTCGAAAAATCTAACCGAAATGATATTTTTCCTTTCAAAAATTAAATGGTATCTGATCTATCAAGTTATTTTGAAATATATTAATGCTTTTTACTGCATTTCATAACAATTGGTTTTTTAACACTGTCGATATTTCTAATTAAAAATCCTGTCCGCTATTGACTGACATTTCGACCCTGTTTACTGTACTTAGTTTTCCCATTCTAGCCAATTGTACCAAAATTTTAGATACTGATTGTGGTGCTTATGTTTGAAAATCGGTTATCATAATGGATATTATTAGACATAAAAAAAATCAAATCTAAAGATATCAATATATTATGAAATTAAATATTGAATATCGGTCCTCGTTAGTCTTCGCTAGCAAATGTAAATAAGTATATTAACGGATGATATTTATTATAGACACAACACCTCTCGTTTACGTTGGAAGTTTGTCTGGGACATGTAGAAAGTATGTAAAATTTTGTCTGCTTTCAAACCCTTGATGAATGTCTTGAGATCGGTTGCGATGTATCAGAATTTTCAGACAATTTGGGCAGTTAGCAGCCTGTATGATTTTATGAATTCCAATTCGGCACGTATAGAGGAAAACTGCTGTCATCTTTCTGGGTGTACACTTTGTGAAGTCGTCCAAAATACTTTGTATTAATACTGAAGAATTTTCATAATTCACCAGCGAGTGTCGCTAACCAAAAATTTTAGAAATTGTTGCAGGAATCAACTTAGGCGATTTATCATCTTTCCTCCGTTGATTTTTTACGTAACAAGGAGATCGCATCTTGATGAATTGATATATTTTTGGAATTTTAGATTTTCTAGTGGTTTTCAGATTTTCAATCGGACGAAATACGTCGATTTGACTGCGTATTGCGCTACCATTTTAGTAATTTACATGGCCATTCATCATAAGATTGTGGTGTTCTACAATATTGAATGACAAATTCTAAAAATGTTAGATCGTTAATGAGTGTTGATCTTTGCACAGACACCTTAAATATTTGTGTCAAACGTTCAGAGAAGACGTTTGTGGCTGGATAATATGTCGCATCTGAAATTCATGTTAATCCTCTCTTATCGCGCAACGACGTAAACTCATTTGAGGAAAACGAAGTTACGTTACCCGAAACAATGGTTCATGGCTATGCAAAATGTGCATAATCTTCCTCCAGTAGACGAATCATTGATTCTGAAGATACCCCGGATGTTTTATGGACGCATGGATATCTATAATATGAATCTACAATTATCAAACAATTGTTACCAAAAGTTGACCGCATGGATGATATGAATTCGTACACAAGGATTCTGTTCCGTCTCCTGGGGATGATTTTCTAACTAAGGTAACTGGTTTTAATAAAAATCGCATTTTAAGGATTTATGACACAAAGATTAAATATCACCGCCGACTCAATGACAGCAAACAGCACTTATCGTAAGACTTGTCACCTTTTGAACACATTAATGTCCAAGATTGAGTATTTTGAGCAGGTCTGTTTGGAGAACTTCTGGAATAACCAGTCGATTGCCTTATAGAAGACAATTATTATCTATAGACATAGTATTAACATTGTTTTTGAAATTTAGTCATTCCCTTGGTACTGTTTCTAGCCATCCGTTCCTTAAAATTTGCATTGCTCATGAGGTTAACACGTCTTTCTCGGTAGATTAAATGATGTTTCGATGATGTTTATAATAATTTGTCGACTGATAGAAGAAATTTTACAGAACGTGTTATGGTATTCTTTAACTTCTTGTTGATCAAAATTAAAATCCGGCTTGTCAGCTAGGTGACTGCAATCGTCTTTATCACCATGCTGCTAGGTGTTTCGGTACTCGATTTTTTAATCATAACGGCAAACAATATTTGCCAATCTGGCCATTTGATTCGCAGTCATTGTAGGAGTTAGCGATTCATTCCAAATAACGAAAGAAATGGGTTTCATATCGTACTATGATAAAAGTATGCCCATATAATAATTGATGAAACTTACCACAAGCGTATGTGATGGGTAACGCCTTTCGATGTGTTTGAGCGTAATTTATCTGAGATTGATTCAAAGTTTTGGAGGCATTAACGATAGGTCTCTTGACCCATTCTCATATCGTTGAATCAGTAATGTTCGTAATCATACACTGGAAGCATCGAATGTGACTCCCATCTGATTAACAGGGTCGTAATAAGCCTAAACTACATCCGAATCAAGGATTTTCTTGTAAGAATAGTAAGAATTTTCGTGGATGTGGTTCCACTCCCACTCTTTTCCTTTTGAAGTAGGCTCATATAAAGGTGAAGCAACCCATGCTAGATTCTGTATGAATTTATGATAGCACTGGACCGATATAGAAATGATTTCAGTGAACTTGTTTCGTAAGGTCTTTTCATATGTAATACGGCATCTACACTGGAATCTGTGCATATTTCATAGAGTGTTAGTGTATGTCCCAAATAATTTGTGTGTGCCTGAGCAAACGCGAATTGTTTTAGGTTGCATTTGAATCAAATTTTCAGAAAGCCTTCGAATAAATCTCTTAGATTCGAAATGTGGGAATCGCCATCGTTCCGCTAATTATAATATCATAGATATGTAGCCACTCACTGTAGGCCGACTTTCATTTTTGCCATTAATTCTTGGAAATAGCGAAGTGCTGACTCAATGCCCAAAAGGGCCAACATTTTATTAGAAATACACTATTGTGCGTGCGTATTGCGAGCAGCTTTTGAATCTCTGGAGATATTTTCATTTTAATATAAGCCACAGATAGGTCAATCTTACAGTAGTAGGGAATTCAACAAAGTTGGTTTAACAACCTGTGAGGATAAGGTCTTAGATATAGACGATCTATTATTGTTTCATTTCCAAACAAATTATATTCTACAGATATTCTGAGTTTGGCTGTTTGGCCTTTATTCACACTTACGATTGGTTTACCGCTATCATTAAATTTGACTTAAAAATACACTCAAATTTAATTAACTCTTCTAACTGATTTTTGGCATCTTCTTTCAAGGCAAAGACTACAGGTCTGGGTTTACAGAATATTTGGCTTGAAATTTTCTTTGAATCATATCTCGATTTCAAAGTCTTTCACACAATGGGGTTCATGATCCCATAAGATTTCAAATGGCTGGCATATGTCTGTGCATTTCGATTGCAACGTATTATTTTTGTCGCTATAAGAGCGAGTAATTCTTCCATGAAATAAGATATCGATTGAAACTTTAAGTGTCTTTAAAGATCTAAGTCCTAGCATATAGAGCGTATGGTGCTTGGTGACTACGAAATTAAATGTCTTTTTGAAGTATTTTTATCGTTCATTGTCGTAGTTCCATACGAAAAGATCCCATCGATTTATTCATTACCCTATGCAGATTTATACTCAGTATTTATTAATTTCAATAGAGGCTTGTTCCATTCGACCCAAATAACTATGAGATATGACGTTATCTAGCGATCCATTTTAGACCTCGAATTCAATTTTGAATTATCCGGGAATGAGAGAATCATGAATCTTGTCTTCAATATTGGATACAACATTCATGACTTCGCTGTTAATGAAATTTTTTTGAAATGAAGGAAAATCCATGTCTTTTACAAACCTTTCTAGATGACAGAAATGGAGATTCTCACTTCTAATCCTGACTTTTGGATGATAATATCCTTTGCACCAGAAGTATAGCATTCCCCTGCTGCTGTTTGTCTGATCTTTTGTGAAAAATCTTATTGAGGTTTTGTTATCTTTGAGACCTCCTCGGTTCCGTCTGAAATCGGAGCTTTAGCATTTCGAGACGCATCTTCAACTTCGACCGCGATCTCTAAGATCTCCTTGAAAATCAGTTCTTCTGCTGAGCGGTTGAATATAGCATTTATTACGATTTCAATGGTCACTCCGAAGATGAAACGGGCTTTAAGGGCTTCGTAAAGACTAGCCTAGATCGTTGAAAAGTCGAAGGTTTACGCTCTATCACTTACTTTGCCTGCGAACGCTTGAATGGATTTCTGAGCGATTTATTGAATATCCATGAAGATTCTGGTGGGCTCACGCACGACGAATTATTTTGAATTGAAGTTTCCGTACATTATTTCATGACTTCTGACCATGTGAGATCATCCACGTCATTGGGGATTTCGAATTTGGCTGTCGCTGACTTCCAAGATCTTATACCGTTTTGGAATAGATTTTCAGAAACTCAAAACTTTTCTTGGGTTTTGGGTTTGATTTTTCCCTATAGAATGTGATAAACCATGATAAATACTGGAAATTGATAGTTTGGCAGATCAATATTTTTGGCGGATCATTGACCGAAGAATGCGGTTGCTGTATTTTATCCTGTTGGAACTGAAGTTATGATCCAAATCCGTTTTCATGAATTTACAGCATTTTTGATATGAGTTGTATAAGCTGTGAAAGATAAGCTTCTACCTCATTCGCAATTATTAAATCTCTATCCTAGTTAGTCTTCGCTATCAAGCTTAATACCTATTTTAGCGTATGAAGGTTATTTTAGACATAAAAATACTAAAATAATATACATAGATTAAAACCCTTTTTATCAAAAAATGTACGTATGATTTAAAAAAATAGACCATTTATATATTCAAAATTGAATAAAAGTTAATATTTGTATGAAATTTACAATTAAAAATATCCATGATATCAGAAGGCTTTGCTTATCAGTTCTATGTATTAAAAAGATCGAATATATATATAAATTATAAATGATGAATGAGATAAATACCTGTATATTAAAATCCTATTAATAGTTTTAAAATATGTGATATATTTTAAAATGCGGTTATGGCCGATTCCCCCACCTTCGATTTATATAACCGACAATTCAAACATAATTAGTAAATTATTCAAAAATTTTTGTGAATGATTTTGCATGAAATTGTAGAAATCGTTTCTAAAATGTTGGTTTGATATTATAATATATTCTATAACTAGCACATCTTTAAATATGATTCTATTTTGAACTAAGATTTAAAATTTTCTAAATTTGTTAATTTCAAACAAAATATGCATTATATATCAGTAAATTTAACACGCTGGTCTATGCACAATTCGTATTTCATTTAATATAATCATCAAAAATTAAAATATCAATCGTTGTTCTTAAATATATTTATTTGATTATTCAAATTTATTCAATGACATATGCCCGCATATATAGCCATGTTTTCTTGGTCTTGATCAGTGATATCAAACTCATTTCATATAAAAGGTTAGATACAATTAGAATACTGTTCTATCTACCAGTTGTGAGCATAAGAATAAATTAGGTTTTTTTTATAGTGATAACTATTCATCATTTAAATATGCATTTAATTTGTATTTTGTATATTTTATTTTATCAATGAATATTGTTAATATTAATCTCTTTTAAGTTTAGGGTTTTTCGATCTATTTAATCATCATCGCAAACGATTTAATAATAATTTTAAATACATTTATTAAAAGTTGACATAAATCAAAAAATTATTAAACGAGAGGAATTATTAAAGTATTGTTATTTACATTCATTTTTTTCAGTACATCTCAGAATCTCCAATACAACAATAGAGGAAAACATAAGAAGCCATTTTTGGTATAATATCGAAAGTTGTTTGCTAAACAATGATATTCTTGTTTATAAGTGAGTCAAAAAAACGAGGAGAGTATCTCTTTTAATTTTTTTATTTAAATTTGTGATAAATTATTCAAAATTTGAAAAACCCTTTCTTTGAATAAACTATCTAGAAAGAGAGTTTACGTATGAACCATGCTTGTAATTACTTACTATCCTACAAAAATCATAATTGAAATCTGTAACTCTCTGGATCGAATGGTGTCAAAAATATTGTTTCATTTATTTTCACACACTGATTTGTGTATGAGAACTAAATGTTTTCAATTTGTTTAATCTTAAAAATATCCTAATGACCTATAAATTAAAAGGGTTGACAAATAAAGGTAAAATATTACTTGCGTGAAATTTTGTTTAATTTTGGTGGACTGTTATTTAATGGATAGTAATGATTATTAAACAGGTTGAAATGAATATTAAACAGGTTGCAAGGAAAGACTATTAAATAGGTTGCAGTGACTATTGAATAGATTGTGATGATTATTCATACAGTGAAATCCGGATATATCGAGCATTTTAATGACCGTAAAAATCAGTTGGTCAGGACAGGTGTAACCAGAAATTAGATATAACATCGTATATAGTCGTATATATGGCGTCATAGTAGTATTCCCCTTTACCATGGCATGACAGCAGAAGATAACCAAATCGACTATTCCTCTGAATAAGCGAGATGATATCGTTCCATGGCATAAACAATTTGCATTTATCTCAGGCAAATGGAGATAAAGGTTGAGGAACTCAAGGATGCTCCGCTTGCGTGTCTTAAAGCCTCCATATTCTCCATTGTTTTTACATGCAGTTTGCCAATAAAAGCTGTTGCGACGTTTTCAAGTTTCACTCAGCAACCTAAAGGAAAGTGAAGGTTAACATAGCACAAGCGCGCCATGGCTTTTTGGAGCGCAAGCAGGGCGAAGGTTACGAGATCCGCCACTTTGCGATCGAGTTGATTAAACTTTACGAAGTGGGTTACGGAGATAAGAACGAGGAGATTCTGATCCCAATGTTTACTTCCGGGCTCATTGACTTTCACTTGATAAAAGAACTCATGAAAAAATCGTTCAATGAGTTCTGGTGTTGTGTCGAGGAGGCCGAATCAATCGACTCGGATGACATAATGTCGGCAAGCAATCACGATGTGTGCCTGGCACTTAAGTCCAGAAATGTTTCTTAGATAGCGGAACTGAAATCAGCCGTCGAAAAGTTGACTGATCAGGATAGAAGACTTTCGGTCGACCTCCCTATCATTTTTAATCACTGTGGACAACATGAGCACACCTCAAAAGAATGCTGAGATAGCCCCACAAGGGCGTACTGTCAATCGTCAGCCAAGCCACCCATATACGGGTGCGCAAACCAGAGAAAACCTC
This sequence comes from Thelohanellus kitauei, assembly GCA_000827895.1. Classification (NCBI taxonomy): domain Eukaryota; kingdom Metazoa; phylum Cnidaria; class Myxozoa; order Bivalvulida; family Myxobolidae; genus Thelohanellus; species Thelohanellus kitauei. The sequence goes on from JWZT01005572.1 coordinate 61,559, forward strand.
TTGTCGTCTAATGAAAAGTGAGTGACCTGAATGTAAATGCTCTGGTTGATACAGTTTCAACCCTATGCCTTTAAAGTTAAAATTTTGCAAATAATTACATCAATAATCGTCTACCTAACGATTTCATAGTTATGGCAAATGGGAAACCATTCACCGTAACGCGTAAAGCAATAATTTGCTGCCATCTTAAGAACACCGCATATGAATTTCAAGTCGTTTTCGTATATAGTCTAATATTTGAATGCATTTTAGGGATCGAATTCCTGAAACACTTTAATTTTCTATTTAATTATCGATCCTTTATCTAGATAACCGAAATACCGAACATCTGATCACCATGATGCAGACGGAGAGAAGATCTCAAATCTCAATAACTATCCAGGAACCCAATGAACGATCAATAGAGGACATATCAGATAATATTCTCAATTTTTCGAGCATACTTTCAATCACCCACACCCTTTTGAAGCTCTTTATCTCAAACACCGTGGTATCATGTCATTGAGGGATTACGATCTTTGAAGGGTTAGTTTCGTCAAACACTCAATATATACACCCTGTCTGAACCCCAAAAACAGAGTAATCGTAGATTGCCAATTGTCCATAAAAATAGCTCATAAACATACTAGAAGAATTTCTTTCTGCAGGTATTATATCGCAGTCTACCTCGGAGTGAGCTAGACCAATAATTATGGTACCAAATAAAGATGGTAGTCTGATACTTTTGTAGATTATCGCAAACTTAACTCACAAGCGAATATTGATGAGTACCCTGTTCCCAGAATCGACGAAACGATTGACATGCTGAATAGTGAGAAATTGTTTTCAACGATAGGTATGACATCTGGATACGGGCAAATCCCAATAAGAGATGACGATAAAGAAAAGACCGCATTTACTACACCATTTGGTCTATACCATTTTTACGTTATGCCCTTCTGTTTTATGAATGCCCCTACTACGTTTCAGCGGATGGTATATAATATTTGCCTAGCATTGAATCAACATGGTATCGTAACCTACTTAGAAGACATTATCATTTTCAGCGATTCAATAGATAACCATCTAAAGCTGTTAGAAACAACTTTTCACGTTCTCAAATTATCGTGGTCGAAAATCGAGCCTAAAAAATGTAGTTTCTTTGGCAAGGAGTAATCATTTAATGGTATATCTTTGGAGAGAAGGGAGTGAAAACTGACACAGAGAAAACGACAGCTGTGAGAGACTGGCCAGTTCCGAAATCAAAAAAGGAACTTCAATCTTTCCTTGTACAAATTTCGTATTATACATCATTCGTCAAAAACTTCGCAAGTATCGACAGCCCCCTTAGACTACTGACGCACAATGATTCTAAATCTGCATGGAAAAAATTCATCAAAGTTCTTTTGATTTGCTTAAACATTCGCTGTGCTCTATCCCTGTATTATATTTTTCAGACCTAAATGACATTTTGATATTCTCCACTTATGCGCGTGTGAAGATGCTCTAAGATCTGCATTATCTCAAAAGGGATGCACTAGTATGTTAGTAAAAGATGATCCAATATGCAATCAGAGCGATGAATGCGACCAAAAAACATACTCAATAACATAAAGAGAACTTCTTGCCAATATATTGGCGATAAAAATATTCAGACATTACCTACTGGGTCGGGAATATATCATGAGAACTGATCACACATCCTTGAAGTTTTGGAAGGAAAAAAAGGGATTTTTGGTGTAAGCTCGGAAGATATATGAACTTTTAAGCAGAGTATACCTTTACGATCGTACATATAAAAGGTATATCACATACAAAATCTTACTTACTGTCAAGACAAAACCTCGTCTGTTTAAATACTCATGTTGACTGTGGCAACGGTCTACCGGAATCCCAGCTTTATCTATTTGAGAGTCAGAAGAGATACCTTGTTATCAGAAAATTCCTGGAAAATCTAAAATCGAACTTTGCGGATGATGATATTTATGATAAAAACTACGTCGTCCTTAAACACATTCGAAAATCACTGATTATTAGGAACGATACGTTGTAGAGTGTATACGATTGTCGAACCGCCAGCCGACTTCGGTACGTAGTACCAAATTGCTTAAAGATGAAAATTATGAGCGAATGCCATGATAACATGTGTCATTTTTGATTCGACAAAACTTTATCAAACATCATTAGTATTTTCTTTTGGCCTTATATGCGTCATGATATCAAAAACTGGTGTGATTCTTTCGATGAATGCTGCAAAAGAAACAATCCCCATAAATATACGCATCAACCCATGATGGAAAATTTGTCCACATTTACCTGGCAACGTTTTGGAATGGATATAACTGGTCATTTGCAACTCTCGATAGCTAGAAATCCATATAGTTTTGTTATCCAGAACTATTTTTCAAAGTTTGAGGTCACTAGCCAATTTTAGAATATAACCGCGAATAACAACAAAAGCGTTTCTGGATGAGTTCGCTTTCAATCTCAGAATGCCAATATTAGTTCATACAGCTATAAGAATGGAATTTCAGTAATCATTTTTCAAAAAGGTCATTAATAATCTAGGTATATGTAAAACCAACACATCACCATACGACCCTCAAGTCGATAGACTTGCAGAAAGATTAAACAGAATGTTAGTAAATTCGGTCAGCAAATGTCCGAAAAAAGACGAGGAATGGGACCTATATCTACAATCTGTAACATTTTCATATAGCACAGCAAAAAACGAAACAACAGGCTATGCCTTTTGGAGATACTGTTCAAAGGACAACATATGTATTAATAGATCATGAACGTTATACTCCGCTGCAAAATTTTTCACCTTGGCCAGAACAAATATCAAAGCAAGTTCTTTCTGATGTTGTTAAAGCTTCTAATACAACTCAGTTATGCCAAGCAATACAATAAAAGAAATTAATATATTCAATGGAAAACGGGCGATTATGTTAATTTATTTGTTGTATTCGAAGGCTCAAAATATACCAAAAAACTCTCAAAACTTTGGAAAGGTCCTTACAAGATACTCGATTTAAAACCTCCTCTGATTTAAATGGAAAGAGATAATACAATTTAATGGGTACATGCAAATCTGTATAAAAAATTCCCATGTAGTTTTAAAGACAAACCTTCCATAATCAAGGTTTCTAAAGAAAAGTATTGTGAAACTTGAATTTCCTGAGAATATAGAAGAAAAGCCTCCGCTGTTGTCTTCAGATTAGGAGGACGAATATATCGGTTATAACAACAGCGTATATCCTAGCGAACCCACCCGATATAACCTAAGACAACGAGAAAATATAGCAAAGCCAATAAAATATTGTCCTGACGAAAACATGACGTTTCCTTACAAGGGGAGGAGTGTAACCAGTAATCAGATATAACATTGCATATAGTCGTATATAGGGAGTGATAGTAATACTGAACTTTACAACAGGCTTTTTTTTCTAAAATTCTCAATATACCAAACAAATAATAATAACTAATAAGTTATTTATTCATTTGATATTCAGTGGTCGTGATTTCAGGGTATAGTTCATATAGCTATTTCTTTTGTAGCTATAGTATAATTATAAAAATACTTTCATATATATTTTCAATCATATAAAATAATATTTTACTATTTTAAAATCTTGAATAACAGCCGTGATGGGTTTTCTAGCTTGATATCTCAAAGCCTAACATTACTACACTAAATAGTTTGACAATATTGCACATCACTTTCTATTCCACTCGTTTCAGCAAATTCAAAATTTATAATAATAATTGTTAATTTTACAACAAAAAAAAATTCATTTATCTTGTGAAATAATTTGTTAGTAGAATATAAAATACATGTTCGACTTAGTATATTAAATTTACGACCTATGTAAAAATCATAGTATGCAAAACAATTTTTTATCCTATGGAAAGCACAATACCTCAAAGAATTGTCGATTATATGGGCTCTTAAAAAATAGCTTTGTGAATTTTTTTATCATCATCAAAACAATTGAACACTAAATACATATATAGTTTGTGTTCATTGTTTTTAAGGTTTGAAAAACACCAGCATCTATCCGATAATAAATTATATGCTTTTTGTTTAATATAAAATTTTCATATCAATTCATGTTTCCTTTATACTCAAACGTTGAAGTCGATTTTACAAAAGCAACAACTGTTTTTCTATTGATTTACCAAACTGCTTGCCGCTTTCAAACATTTCGGTTTAGAAATGTTCCATTGCCACTTATTGATTGTTATTCGCATGGTAGTTTACTCCACTCAGATATATTGGTTTTTAAGCAACAAGGTATGCGATGCTAACCTAATATTATAGTTGGTATCATTCCTCAGCGTATATTGAAGCAGAATACAAATTTTCAATATTTTTTGAAATATTTTAGATATACAGAATCAACTGTTGATGTTTAGTGTTTTGTTTGTTGTCGTTTTATACAAAAGAACCGTTTCATATCTTTGAAAATATATCTTTCGTAATAGTTTTCAATTTATTTGGGGCCATTTAAATTGTACTCAACTTCCACAACGAGCATATATACACCTGCTACTTCCCCAATAATAACATGTAATTAAAATCAGTTTCCCTTATTTTATTCTAGAAATCCAGTTTGATTAGTGTGATCAATACGATACATTGATCCAAATAAACATGCATAATATAGCGTTATTTAATCTATCTGACAAATGGATAGTCTGTAGGTATTCTATGAAGAATTCCAAACGTCGATCGTAAATCTGATGTTTATGACTGTATGATCGCATTGAGAAACCATGGGTTATCTACAAAGTTAAACCAGATTAAAAACTCGTAATATATCTCTCCCAAGAGATCTATGATGAATGTGCGACTTAGGTTTGATTGGGAATCACCAAGCGACAGTTCAGTTGTGGAGATACTGATAAATAAAGTAACCAAGCGCCTCCCATCCAGCAACGAGATCATGATACTTAATAAGTAGCCCGAACAACCTTATAGTGAATAAGAAAAGGATTACTGTAAACTGCCGTATGAGGTTGGTATTGAACCCTAATCTCCACTCCTAACAACAATCTTTGTCGAAGGACTGTGCGACGGCGATGTAGAGTAGACCCCAGCTGGAGGAGTCAGAAGTCGTCCTAGATTAGATAGTGATTAGTATGTGAATATTACAATCGCGTGGTGTGCTGACATCGTAAAGGCTGTTATACCCTTCAATGGTGATAATGAATTGTCCGGTACGTGACGTTTTGGCGCAGCCGGTTTGGTGCAGAAAGTTTTGGGGCAGCTGATTTGGCGCAGGACGTTTTGGCGCAGAGGGTTATAGAGACCCCGCCTTCCATCATGAAGGTTTGGCGCGCAAGGCCAATGTAGACTTATTTTGGGGGAATATTTGTGGGTGTTAGTTTTGGCGGGAAGACTTGAATATTCATGAAAAATATGCTAAAGATTTAAATGTGTAATTTGAGTAAAAATGAGGTGGGACATTTGGCGCAGAGAACTTTAGCGACCCAGTCTTACATCTTTACGTTTTGGCGCTCTGGATAGATATAGAATAACGTGTGCGAGATATTTTAATCTGCGTATTTTTGGCGGCAACGCTTAGATAATCATGATAAATATTATAAAATTTTTAATGTGAAATTTATGCAAAAAATTAGGTGCGACGTTTTGGCGCATAGAGTTTTAGTTCAGAAGTTTGACATCAGAGAGACTTGGAGTGAAAATTTTATGTGTTGTCCTATTGGCGCCACAGATTGACGAGAAGTTTAATGGCCGAAACATGTAAATTTCAAAGATATCCCTAAATATTTTCAAAATGTTATTAAAGTTTAAATGGCATCATACTCTAGCAAGAATTGTTTTATCCTTGCAATATCATGTATAATTTTTTCCTTATAAAATTATTTAATGCTTACTTAACCTTTTATATCCCAACATATGTTGTACGTTGATAACTTGTTAAATATAATTTAAAATATTAATAGAATAAATTGGTTAAATTTGACGTTTTACAAGTAAAAACAGGCAAAATTTCATATTTTGAAATGTTTTTTAGATGAGGTATACATAAAAGTAATTCTTTCACAACGTTGAGAAATTGTGCCTTAACCGAATAAAATATCAAAGGTTATTCGACTACAAATTATTGTTCTACTATTACTTTTTAGTGAAAAAACCGTTGCTGGCATTCTCAAAATGACTGAAAATTTATAAGATATTGATTGCCTCTTTATCATCATTAACTGATGTAAACGTATATGTTGCTGATTTTTGTAAAGTTATTGATGTTGAGCACAATCAAACTATTCTAATTATAGTTGAAAAAGTTACCGACTCATTTAATAAAATACAGCGCCAATATTATGAGATAAAATATCGCGCCAATGGATCTATGAGAAACTATTTTGAAATAATTCATTTAAACCCCAATTTTCGAAAATAATTTAACTTTGCGAATAATATTTAATGTTTCCCGTCAAAAAATGATTTAGATAATGATGGCGACAATAAAATTCCATATACATCTCTTACGCTAAACCTCTTTTGAGTTAGAAGAAAACGTTTAAACGCTCTGCGCCAAAACCTCAATTATAGTTGTTGCTAAAATTGAATTACGAACCAATTTACATAGTTTTAACGGTGATTAAATAGTTCCCGCCAGTAACTGACAATCTTAAAAGATGGCGCCAATAATATTCTATCTAATTTAGCTAGCGAACTTCTGGAGACATAAGACAGGTTAAATAGAACGCTCTGCGCCAAAACGTCCCACCCTACTTTTTACGGAAATCACTTTGTGTAAATTGCAACGTAATTTAAACAACAATGAAGGGTTTTCGGCCATATGTAATCCCATCAAACGATAGCGCCAACAATTCTCCTACAATCCCTATGGCGCCAAACTATAATGACTTAAGGCGCGGTCGATCAAGCATAGTTGCGATAAACCTCCTTGCGTCAAAACGTTCTGTTTCGTGAATTGTCACCATGGTATGCATAGTTTCAGATGTTTGCCAAAAGGCACAAATTTGAATGCAGAGAAGCGAGGAAAGATACTCTCTTGTTGTATTTCGGTGCTGAGTGTTCAAGCTGCTGTCTAAATTGAAAATCCTAACCAAACCAGTCGACAGATAATCAAGTTCCTTGTAAAAGCATACGATAATGGCATATCCTGTAAAAAAGCTCAGCAGGCCATTTTGATTCGAAAGCAAATGCCTTCTGAAGAGCTGCGCTATTTTGCTATGGAATTGGTCAAGCTGTACGAAACAGGGTACGTAAAAAAAGTGCAAGAGTTCTTGATCTCGCAATTTGTGGCCGGTATACGAAATATATACATAAGAAGAGAAGGTATTTAATGCAAATTCGGTAAAATTTGGGACTGCGTAGAAAAGGCTAAAGAGGTTTCAGATGATGAGGAGATTCTTGCCAACCAACAGGACGTATGCCGTGCCACAGAACACAAGACAGTCGACGACGGCTCTGAAATCCAAAAATTTAATGACGAAATCCATGAATTTGGAACTAACCTTTGGACAAATGTCAACACCCACAAACAGTAGGCGTTTCTCTTGCGGTAGTTTAGGCCATATTAAAAGATACTGCAGATCACCATATGCAGGTTACAACAGCAGCACACAAGTTCTGGGAGTTAAAACCCGGTCCAGGTCGGTATCAGACAAGATTTGCTAGTGGAATAATTTAAGGCCCTTACGTTAACGCTCTGGTTGATTCCGGCTCTTCGGTGTCCCTGCTACAGTATGATTGCGTAAAAAACGTTCAAATAAATCCCCATACATATTTAACGATATTAACTGGAAATGGCCAGAGTATCCATACTATAGAAGTATCAGTTATTTCTCTCAGTTTTATGACGGTTAATATCACTTTGAATTTAATATCGTTGATAATCTAAATTTCGACATTAATATTGGTATCGATTTCCTACTTTATTTTAACTTTGATATTTATTTATAATCCTCATTTCTAGTGAGTTTAACCTCCCGAGAAACGATAAAGATCATCTCGATAGAGGAAGGCAAACGCACCAGTAATTTAAATATTTCAAGGTATGAACCTAAAATATTGTTGGATTAAACAGTCATACCTTCGGCTGTTTGCACAAAATTTGAATCTCTTATTCATTAATATAGCGATATTATTTCAATTAACGAACTAGATCATGGCCAATAAAACATATGGAGCATTGTATGAACACCCCCAACTCTTTTCCATTTCAGCAATCTAATCGGCGGATACCCTTTTGTTATAAGAAGAAGTTTAAATAACTCATTAACAAGATGATAGACGCCAGGGTCATTTCTAAGTCTAAATCTAGCAGGGCTAGCCGGATTGTCACGTGATGTAATCTTGGATAATCCTGAGAACATTCCAGGAAAATTTGTAAAATACGATTAAAGATTCGAGCACGTTCAACGCCTCAACCGCCTTACTATATAAACCGAACTTGTAAGCACTAGTATTAGTATTGACATTAAATACTCATATTTTGGTGTCATGATTTGGATCGATTTCAAGTTTAAGGTCGATGAACCAATGGATTCCTAGATGGCAGTTGTTGAGAACCTGGCCATCTTCAAGAAATGGACCAACAGACAGACCTTGGCCTAAGTTACCTTAGCGATGCCAGACAATCTTAGGCTGGAGTTCGCTAAGATGTGTTTTGCGAAGATTTTCTCCTCTCCTACGGACGATGAGATGAAGCTATTAAAAACCTGAGCCATTAACCTGATAGAAGAACACCGTTGCAGGGACGCCTTCGAAGAGCTCACATCAAGATGCACGGTTATGGATGCAGACCTGTTTCAGGCAGCTCTCAACCATAAAGCAGCCATTAGAAAAATTCCACGATCATTACCTGAGGACGATCTTGAATTTTTAGCGAAAGATATTTTCTTACGATCCTTTCCCAGCAACATAAAACTTCACCTCAAAGCACATACCGACATGCCTCTAAATATACCAGGGAGTATTACTCAATCAATAAATTCGGAATTGAACTCAAGTCCCAAACTTATTGCTGCTACAAAACAAGGTTCTCTAAATGAAAAACTGGACGATATCTTAGATATACTGAGAAGTTTGGGATCAGAGAACACAAACATGAGAACCCTAAATCCTTCAGAGTTCTCAAGAAGACCGTTCGGATGCTACTTCTATGGTTAGATCAAGCACATAGCGAGATTATATAGAGACAGAATGAGAAGAAATTTTCAAGGGCTATATCGCATCAATACTGTTGAGGAAGCTATAACAAATGAAGTTAGGATCGATAATGAAGATAGGCAAGCTGTTTAAGATGGACTGAACGATGCCGGTACAAACAAGACTTTGATAGACTCTAAATTAGTTCAAAAGTTTGAAAAGCTTTATCCCTATCTTTTAGTATCCGCTAATGAGTCGAAAAATTAACGTTCTGGGGACTATCACAATAAGTAAGTATACTCGTTGGGAAGAAGTGGTATCAATACAGCGCATTGGTTGTTGACCGATTATTATATGATGTTATATTTTGACGAGATTTCCTGAGATCGTGAGGTACCAACATCAATTTGATGACTAAAATTGTTGAAAATATATCGGATATTGCAGAAACCCAAAGAAAATGCAACATTTTCGGTATAAATATCTGCTCCAATCTCCATATTGATCGATACTCTGAAATAAAAGGCATATTACAAAAATATTCGCAGATCTTTTCGTCATCAAATATGATATCGGCCATGTATCACAGGGACTACACTATATCCTGACTAAATTAGATAGTCCAACAATAGCGAGATGCTATCGACTTCCGATCTCTCTGCAAGAATTTGCCAAGGAAAAAATAGCAAATACGTTAAAACGAGGGATGCTCCGGAAAAATTGTAGTCCATATCGAGCCCAAGTCACGATTTTTCCAAAAAATGATAACTCCAGAAGGTTTGCAATTGATTACCGGAAGGTAAACGAAAATATTATACAGGACAGCTACCTACTTACACATATTCAAGAGCTATTTGATAGGATTGGAGGGGCATGATTTTTCTCAAAGATAAATCTAAAACAAACGCATATTGGCAGATACCTATTGCAGAAGGAGGCAAGTACATAACTGCTTTTAGTGCTGTACCTGGTTGGGATATATAAGAATTCAATGTGATGCCGTTTGGACTAAATAACGCCCTAGCAACGTTCCAGAGGAGAATGGACCAATCCTCAGCGAATCCCCCTTTGCTTGTGCCTACCTTGATGATGTCGTAATCTTCTCAACTAGTTTCGACGAACCTTAAATTAATTTAAAGAAGGTTATAGGAAAATTAGAAGAAGTATATTTCAAATTATGTCTAACGAAATGCATGTTTGCATTCGGCAAAATCAATTTACTTGGATATCCAAAAAAAAAGTGACATCTGTTTCGAATGATATGATAGAGCCTTTGCTTAACATAAAAACATTCGAATAACGTTGACTCTACAGCGATTCCTTTGATTGTGTGCATATTACCACAGATTCATTAAAAACTTCTCGGGTGTGGCATCCGCATTATATGATATTACAAAGCGAAACAGGGAATTCCGGTGGACAAACGATCACGAAAAATATTTCATAAGTCTGAAAAAGAAATTAAGTCGATTGCCTACCTTGTCTCATTTAAAGCATAACTCAAAACTCATTGTAAGGTGCGATGCTTCAGGAAGAGCTTTGGGAGGAACCTTGTCTTAGATAATTGACGACATCGAATTTCCTGTGGCATTCGCTGGTCGGGTGCATCGAAATTTGAGATGAACTAAAGCAACATCGACAGAGAGATTCAAGCGATAGTGTTCCCCGTGAAAAAGTTCACAGCATATCTAATAGGTACGCATTTCACGATAGAAACTGACCAGAACCCTTTCAAATACATAATGAGCTTCAAAGATGCCCATAATATAAAATCCATATGGCTGATAGACTTATGCGATTACAATTTTCAAATTTACAACATAAAAGGACCAAAAACATCGTTGCGCATGCCCTCTCGAGGTCTATCAACTCACTGTCAGCTCAAGATTTGAATTCCTTTTTATCAAGCCAAAAAGCCGACACGTATCCAAAATGTAATACGGAAAATAAGTAACTAACACCTGACACTCAGTGATAAAGATAATGAACTATGAAAATACAGGAAATGACTGTTTAACCTTAATGATATCATATATTTAAGAAATAGAATGTCCAATAAACATGTGTTAGAAGCGCCTAATGACAATACAAGTGAAAAAATGAAAAGTTTCATGAAAAACATGACAGCCATTTTGGTTGTGAGAAATCTCTTGACATAATAAAATAATGTTTTTTCTGGCCATATATGAAAGGAGACCTCGTTAAGTTTATAAACAAATTCGATTCATGTTCGAAGTTTCAAATACAAAATATAAACACTAAATTCGAACTTGTTGTGAGGGAACCAACCATTCCTTTTCACACGTGTAACATGGATTTCTTAGGCCCATTTCCAAAATCAGATAAATGAAATAGATTTTTTTTGCTACGTGTGGACCGGTTCATTAAGTGGGTCGAAGCGTTTGCTCTTCCTGATCAGATAGCACTCTCTGTTAAAGAGTGAATTCTAGAAATTATCTCCATGTTCGGTGTCCCACACACTCTACACTCTGATCAAGGTCCACAGTTCGAGACAGAGACAATTAAGATGCTATGTTCAGATTGACGAATTAAGAAAATGAGATCTAGTGCATATTATCCAGAAGTAAATGGAATAGCTGAGCGAAACGTCTAAACCTTAAAGCACCGGATCAAACAGATAGCGGACAATATCTATACCAGATGGAATGAGAAACTACCAGAGATATTTTCGTTGAGAAACAAAAATTTAAAAATCGACTGGATTTGCTCCAACGTCTTTAGTATATAGGAGAAAACTACGATATCGAACTGAAGCAATATAAGATATAAACAGAATTCATAGTCAAAACATGCAAATTAACGAATCATCAATCGATAAAAAAATAAAACAGTTAACTGAGGCCTGCGTGAAAATCGTAAACTCCCAAACAATCTACAAATAATCTATGATAAAAGATTAATCCCTGGTGAGTTCGACATCGGAGATAAAATCATGGCCCGAAAATACAAAACTAATTCCTTAGAACAACCCTACGTAGGTCCATATGAGATTATCCAGATAAACGGACCAGTTTACATTATATATATAGGGGACGGGAAAATAATAGGTACACAAACAATAGAACAAAAAAATTCTATGGACTAAATCATCCAACAGTTAATAAAATCCACCAACATATACAGACGAAGATAAAAATGAGTAAGAAAAGGAAGACGCAACCAAACTTCGAAGTTCAAGGACGATAAAAATTCGGCCTGAATACATCGAATTTATCAAGAAAAGATTACGAAGCTTTTTAAGAAGGGGAGGAATGTCATTTGAGGTAATGAAGCATAATCATGAGAACACTCCAAGGACATCTGTAGAATACGATAGAAGATTCAAGCACGTGCTAAGCCGCAGCCGCCTAACCGTATAAACCGAACTTCTAAGCACTAGTATTAGTATTGACATTAAATACTAACATGGATAGTCTTAATCAAAAAAAGGCATTGTTAGATTTACATAGAATTCCGCAAACTTAATTACCCAACTCTGGTTGATGCTTACCCAGTGCCTCAGAAAGATGAAACAATAGATGCATTTTGCGGGTCCAAATGGTTTTTAACATTTGATATGTCATCTCGCTATTGGCAAGTTATGGTAAAAGAGAACGATCGGGAGAAAACCGCATATTCCAGCCCATGTGAACTTTTCCATTTTAACATTATGCCTTTTTGACTTGTGAATGCGCCAGCAAGCTTACAGAGAATTAGGGATAAAATATTTGTGGAACTAAAACAACATACGATACTAACATCGCAAGATGATGTTACCATTCAATGTGCGACAGTTGATAATCAATAAAAATTACTCGAAGTAGCATTTGAAGGAATATCGAAATCATGATAAAAATAAACAACCAGGAAAATGCCATTTCTTTAGGAAGGAAATAAAATACCTCAGGTTTTTGCTCAAAGAAGATGGTATTGGGACGGAACCTGATATAACGGAAACTGTGGCACAATTTCCAACTCCAAAATCCAAGAACAGCTTCAGTCCTTTTTGGGTATCTATTCGTACTATAGAGGTTTCTTAAATGATTTAGCAAATGTCGAAAAACCCCTACGTAAACTTAGATGCCAGAATTCAGTATTCGAATGTAACCCTTATTACCAAGAAGATTTTAAAAATCTCAAACGCCAGTTATGGACCGCTCCTATTCTTGATTATCCGGACTTTGAAAAAAAAATTATAGTGGATACCGATGCGAGTGGCTGTGCTATAGGTGTTGTATTGTCACAAATCGGAGAGTTTGATGAAACATAGTGAGTCAATCAATTCACTAGTCGAAATCTCAGTCAAACCAAGAGAAAATACTCAATCCCTAAACGAGAGTTACTGGCCATCATATCTGCGTTAAATAAGTTCTGGCCGTACCTGCTTGGTAGACGGGTTTAATTAGGACGGATCATCAACCGTTGAAGTGCCTTAAAGAACAAAAAGATATTGTCGTTAGTTAGGCCGTTGGCTTGATATGGTTTCAGAATTCAACTTTAAGATTGTATATAGGGATAGAGCAAAACAACTGAACGCGTGTTCTGTTTCTAGGAATGGTGTTTGTAACGAAAATATATTCTCTCGAGTGGTATCTGCGTTCCCATGCTCGAGAGAGGAATTGTTGTCATCCCAATATCAAGACGAAACATTACGATACTTCGAGACAAACAGGCTTAGCGGATTTAAAATGAAGGATTTGGCAAAAAATGAAAATTTTGACACACTTTAACTAATCAGAAACTGATTGGTGATAAAAATCCGAATAATATATATTTTGATTCATGTTCCTGTAAAAGTTTAAGATTTGTCGTCCCTGAGTATCTTATTCCTTTTATTCTTAAAAAATAACATGATGACATGGGCCACCTATGGCAGACTAAAATACTCTCGCATGTCGTAGAAAGGTTTTCTGTGCCTTCAATGAGGAGAGATGTATACAAGTGGTGCCTCTCGTGTGAATCCTATAGTCGACGTAACAATCCCCAGAAATATACGAATTTAAAGATGATATAAGAGCTCATTAATTTTTGCTGGGAATGAGTACCAAAAGACATTACAGGACCAATATATACTACGAGACATAAAACCGTTATATTTTAGTGATACGAGACTTTTTTTCAAAATACGTTGTTATAATCTCACTTCAAGGAATTTCGTTGGGAGAAGTTATTACAAAATTGCTTAACGATTATACTAATACGTTTGGAATTCCATTAACGATATACACAGATCTGGGAAGCCGATTCACTTCACATTTATTTTTTAAACGTGATGGATCATTTTGGTATATGTAAGAGGAATACGACACCATACAGTAATCAGTCAGACGGGATGGTCAAACGCTTCAATGGAACATCGAATAATTCAATTAGTAAAATGATCAAGCCCGCCGACGATGGGGACAAGGTTTTGCAGATGGCAACATTGACATACAACGTGGAAAAACATGAATCGACTGGAGTATCTCCATTTGAAATCCTCTTTAAATGAGTTCCCTACCTCCATATTGACAGTTACCTGGAGGTCGACAGAGACAATTTAGAAAAATAGTCAGATGAGATCTTAGTATCGGAACTCAGTAAAATCCAAAAATTTCTGAGAACCAACAATCCAGTAAGCGCCAACGGTAGGATAAAAAGTGATTTCATCTAAAGATTAGTGAAAACAAATATATTTACCTGCTGTCCTCGAGAGACGGTATACATGGAAATTATATGCTGAGGAATCCATGGGAAGGACCATGTTTATTAACCAAAGTGCGAACGCCATTTCTGGAAATAGAGTTGGAAGGAAACAAAAAATTGGTCCACGCCAATTGATACAAGAAGGCCCGTTTACGGTATAAATGAGCCACCACAGACAAATTACATTTTGAAGAAGAAATAAACATAAAAAAACATAGCCTTTGACCCATAGTTAAAATCCGACTGCTTTCTCGATTACAAAGATATCCTTTCAGACATGCAAGATAGTTAAAGCTCGGTGGCTGACACATTGAATAGTCAGTATAACCTTCGATCAAGAGAGAACATAAAGCGACCTTGCAAATATTGTCTAGAAGGAGTGGAAATTTTCGCTTCTATGGGGAGGAATGTTGCACGTTGACTCCAGCTGGACGAGTCTAACATCGTCGTAGATTAGATAGGAATTATAGTGTGATTATTACAGACGATTCAAAATTCCGTCCATAAATCTAACCCTTAAGACCTAGCCGAATGAGTCCAGATCGGGGAGGATTTTGAGACAATAAAAGCGTAAGCCAACTCTGGTTTCAATGCGGATGCGGTCCTTCATATTGGTCGAAAGGATGATCCATCCATTGAACCAAAAAATTTAGTGGTTAGAATACGAAATCGAAAAATTTTTGATCCAACGTTCTAGCAAGCCAATGTTTTACAGCTGAAAGCGACTTGGGAACTATTCTATAGATTGAAGGCAACGTAAATATTATAGGTAGCCATATCGAATACATGTGAATATTAAATCGAGGCGAGGGTCGTACCTTTGATAACGCATGGTTGCTGGAAGGACGCTTTGAGAAGATCTCGATCTTCTGTGGGATTGTGGAACGGCACTTTCCATCGTCGAGTACGATTTCGTGTATCCTTAGTTAATCGTCGCCAATCCTTTGAAGTTCAACCTAGAAACGCCCGACAGTTCAGCGATTCCAGTTTTAGGTCTCTCAGAGGTCTAAATTAGCATTAGTGGCTCGAATTTTAAACATAATTTCTTTGTCTCAAACAAACTCACATTTCCTTGTATTCTCGACAGTGATTTTTATACCAAATTTAATTCTTCCATTAATTTTGAAAATAAATTTTTAGAGATTATGGGAATCTGAGTATCACTGAGAATATAGAAGTTCCAGATAACCCTGTTGGTAATCAGCCCAATCCACCTTTCAAGTATGCTTCCCTCTAAATTTGATTTGTGAGAAACAGTATATGACTTGCTCTCTAAGTTAATTTCCTCAAGGAAAGATGTTTTTGCATTAAATAATTGTGACGTTGGACGAGTTTAGTGAATCAAGCCCTCAATTTAAACTCTCTCAGTAACTCACATTTAACAAAACGATGGCGTGATTCCAGTGCATCGAATTTACTAGTTCAAAAATTTATAACCTTATACTGAAAGTTCACATAATCGAAAATCGGTATCACAATGACCTTATACTGTAGTTCTCATTAGGAAAAATAACGATGATTTAAGGCTGTGTGTATACTACTGTAAACTAAATAAAATCGCAATTATGATATCTACCATTTGCCACGCATTGATGAGGAACATTTTTGGAGAATATAACGAGCTACTGTTTTCAGTATATTTTACCTTCAGTAAGGCAATTGGCAAATAGTAATAGATAGAACTACTAGTAAAAACCGCCTTTTCCAGTTCTTCATAATGCACTTTGGTTCGAGCAATTCACCAGCAACGTTCAAGCAAACATTGAATGACATTTTAAACGGATTTGATTCTGTATTGGTATATCTAGACGATGTCGTACTGTTCAAAATATCAAAGGAAGGCCATCTTAAATTACTGCAAAATCATCACGATATTGAAATAGAAATGTATTAAAATAAATCCCGCAAAATAAAAACTGATTCGAAGAGAAAAAAAATATTTGATTCATCATTAGTCTATCCGGACTATATTCAGATCGGGAACAAAAATTAAGTGGTTAAATATCGGCCTGCTCGAGTTTAACTAAAACATTCGAAGCAATTTTAAAATTTTTTTTACATTTTATAGGCAATGTATTCAAAACTGTGTAGAATGCGAAGCAAAACATATATCTGCTATTCACAGAAAGGGTAAATGCGAATTTACTGATAAACTCATCAAAACATTGTGTTTTTCATAATCCAGGCTTATTGATAAACCGCTGCTGTCCTCTCAGTCTTCTGAACAAATTTTCCCATTTAAAACTGATTAAAATCATACTCATCAGGCGCTGTCCTATCACAAATTGATAATCAACGTAATGAAGAGGTGATATGTTTTGCGAGTGGATACCTGAACAAACCAGAAAACAACTATGAAATTACACCCCTTAAATTATTCGCCATAGTGTGGGCTCTTAAAGAAGTTCAAGGCTTATTCGATATGAACACCTTTTATTATCCGAACGGATAACAAGCCCTTTGTACGGATTCTGAAGCTAAAGGACGTAAAAGGACAAATAGCTATATGGCTTCAATTTATGAACCATTTCACGTTTAAAATTGAATACCAGGCCGGAGGTAACCACAGAAACAGTGACTCGCTTTCTATAAGAACTACATACAATACAGTTTTACCACCTGTCTACGAAGATTAATCCAGGATCGTATCAAAGAAGTGCAGGGCAGAGATGAAGATATTTGAAAAATACAAAACCTCGAAAATAATGCCGTTAAAATCTGGATAGAGGATATCTCTATCACTCAGAATTTTATGTATATATGGTACAACGCAAAATACATTGTGTAAAAGAACGTGTATTGTATCGATCTTTGCTTGATGTTCCGTTTAAAAATATCGATTAATTATTCGAAAGGATTTAAGTCTCGACATCTTAAAAGCCATTCACGAATAGCTTGAATATCTAGGATCAGTGCGTTAACCAACAACAATCAGAAATAGTATTTATTGGGCTAAATTGTATCAATGATTCGAGATCTACAGTCGCTATAGCCACGCTTATCAAAGCCGTAACTCGCCGACCCACATCATTTGGGAGCCTTTAAGCAAGGTTGTCTCAGTTAGTTTTAGAACGCATTGCCATGGACATTGTCGGCCACTTCTACCTAGAATATCAGGCAATAAATACCTTCTTGTCATAAGTGACTATTTATTCAAACTGGGTTCAGGTCTTAGTGCTTAAGTCTATATACTCCTTAACACTGACGAAAAAATTATAGAGATAAGTTTATAGACATTGTCGGTATCAGTCTTGAATTATATACCTATCAAGGCAAGAATTCTGATTCAGCTATGATAAAAGACTAATGCCAAATATTTTGCATAACTTAAACATGAAATTCAGCCTATCACCCTAATCCGACGGGTTAATTGAGATACTCGAAAAAAACATTTCTAGACATGCTAGCTAAGGCATCAATAAACGACCAGGCAGAATGGCAATCAAAAATTAGCTCACACTGTTTTGCTTACAAAAACTGCTGTACACAGATGCACGGGATTCTGTCTCTTTGAGTTGTTGTTTAAACGTAAACCACACCTCCGTATTGATGTATCTCTTGGCACTCCTCACGACCTTTTTACACAATGGTCGCAGTTCAAAATGTTCAGTCACATAAAACTTGCACATGACAATAACAAAACAGAATAGGTTTACTACAATTGTTCTATATCAAGAAGCTTAAACCTGATAAACTTTCCACATATGATCTAGTATTAGTTCCTTTTCCTCGGGATCATGATTCTACAAAAGCTAAATACTTGAGTGTCCACGGAAAAGTTCCTTTAAAATTGTGAAAAATTAGTCCCACGCTCGTGCTTTTCGACTTTAATGGTAGGCTTAGATATATCTACATGAATCAGTGTAAACGAAACTAATAATGCAATTACAAGGCCACTACGACTTAACTAATGAATATAAATCCAAAAGGCAAAGGAAATAACGCCAAAGATACCACGACCGAGTCAATATATTGAAGTAAATTTCACCAACAGTTATGTTATGTTGTCACACCGAAGACCAGTCAGTTATAACCGTCACACGATTTTTAGACTACTACATTGTGGTCAGATCACCTAAGGCATAGATCAATTCTAAAATCACCTCCACTATATTTTGGATATATCCTTCACATAAACATGAAGAAAAAAAGAACTGTGAAGAACTCGAAACAGTAATTCTACTAATCATGTGTAATATAGCTAGAGTTAACCTTTCTGACATATGCATTCAATTTTGTGAATTTTTAAACTGTAAGCGAGTTTTTCTGATTTTTAATTAAAATATTGCCATTAATTGCATGAAGACCTCTACAATTAAAAGACAAATAGAAGGGTTTTCTATCGATTTTTTAATAATCTAGTCTTATTTTTATTGCTATGTAGAAATTAATCAAATCAAGTTGATACCAATTTTTATTAATTTCCTAAAATTTAGATTTTCTGATGGTAAAGCTTTCATTAATTCATTTTGTTGTTTTTCAAACTCTGTTAAATTTATTATTTCATGCATTTTTTTAGATATTCGGAATATTGTACTATTATGCCACCTGTAACTAAAAAAATTATCGTGTGAAATTTTTATATGTCGGTACGATAAATTTTGTCCATGAATTTCAAAATAAGATCACAAACATAAAAAAAGTTTAAATGAATTTGATTTGTTCAAGTTATCATTTTTAAATAAATTAAAATATTTAGCATCAATTTGGATGTATTGGCCATAAATCACTAAATCGCAACGGTTAATGTAAAGGTCCTCAAGAATATACTTTGAGATATCTGAATTCCGGATATATCGAACTTTTCTTAACAATTTATATGGTTTAATAAAAATGGGAGTCAAAAAGTTCGTTACATCCAGGTTCGTTATATCCGCTTGTTTTTATGTAGATTGAAATGATTATTAAATAGATAGAAAACGCTTTAATATTGGACAATATATAATATTGGCTCACCATGAAATAACTTATGTTTCTACGTATAAAAGATTACGTTTTTTCAAAATTTAGTGTTTTTTGTTACTAATATTTTTACCAAATAAAAAAAGGCAACCAAGGTCTCAAATGGCGGTGTTATATCCTCCATAAGGGGTATATATAGAATTGGTTTGACAATAAGATGCTAGAAGACGATAAAAGTATTTTTTTATTTAGATGTTGGGTTCTGGATAGCATATATATACACACACTTTATCTTTCAAATTATTTATAATCGATTTTCAGTAAGATTCTATAAAATCGGAGTGGACTAACTTAAATATACTCTGTGAGAATGCGCGAAGCTTGCAGCATTATAATGGATTGCGAAAAGATTTGACCGAAATTGTTTTTGTAGCCGTAAATTCTATTGAATTTTTATATCATATTGGAATTATGCTAGAAGATTTGTTGTGCAAAATATGTTCCCAAAAACATATCGATCATCAAAAGAAATATATTTCTATAAGTTAGTAATATTTATCTTCTTTGATAAACTTTTACATTATTATTAGATCAATTTCATCTGTAATATGTGCGATACGAGTAATTCAAAAAGATCTGTTGATGTGAATCACTTATTATTAGGCTCATTCCTAGAATACACTCAAACACATTTCGAAGAATTTCAGGGTCTTTTGTATGTGGACACATTATCAAATCAGAATAGCGTCATTATGTCGATATCGCCAACAACATCCGCATAAATGATTAGATATTTTTAAGAATTAATTGTTTAGGATAAATTTTAGATTTGTTAATTGGAAGATATCATGTTTAAATCTAATATTAGATGGCCCAGAACTAATAATTGCAATCGATCAATCAGTCATTTCGAGAGCTAAGCATAATCGAGTAAAGGAATTTTACTAGCGAACTTAAGCCATGATTTACTTGGAGTTCAACGAGTTGGCGGTGGTATGTATGAGACTACATCAACAGTAATGTTTTTCATTGATACTTAGAATATCTTGTGATAAGCGTTCTGAATAGAAAAGCAAACACTCAAAAGATTTAAAAGTGGAATATGTATATAATGAATTATTTCAGAATATATTTTGGAAGTATCTATCATTCACAAAGATAGATTTGCCTCATACAAATGTTTGCAAGGTTGATAATTGATGTTTAAAAATAGTGCCAATCAAACACCTCATATTTTCATGAAACTGTCAACAACCGTTTGTTTTTTAGAGTATGTTCTTAAAATAACACAATAGGATCCGTATCCTTGTGCCTATACATATAACGTTGATGCTAACTGAGCCTCAGTTAAAAAGTCATTTAAAAGAGCTGGGCAGAAAAAGGAGTAATTAAACTGTAAAATAAAATGGTTAAAAAATATCAAAATTTTAATAAATGAATAAAAGTGAGGGAAAAAGATAACTCAAACACTAGAAAATGCCTTCGAGAATGTGCTTTATCAAAATCCTTAGTAAGAGGTCATAGATTAAAATAAAATAAGTGTTTTTAAGAGGCTGATTCTCACGTTCATATAATCTATTGTAATAAAATTCAACATATTATATTAAAGTAAATGTATCATATATATTAATAGGTTTTATCAATAGAAACAGAAATATCAAGGTAGTTATGAGATTACAGATACAATGTCAATAAAAAGAATTAATTTTTATACCAAAATGAAACGATTATTCGATTTTAGCATTTGACAAGTGGTTCGTGTNTTCGAAACTAAATTCTTGGGATTCTGAATTAATATCGTAGTATTATTTATATGTATTAAAGACCTATCGATGATAGTTTTTGCCTTTTCTTATATTTTTTAATTCTTTTCTATAATTCTCTTGTATCGACGTGCATATTTTCAATAAACGGTAGGGGTAAACTTATTGGTCGTGGCATTCTACATTACACAATTTGAAAAGATGAAAATTTTGTCGATTCATTCGTACTTGTTCGAATTCTCATTAACGAGAGATACAAAATTTGATCCAACTCTGCCTTTCGATCATGAATAAGAACTCTCATCCTCATCTTCAAAGGCACGAATATATCGTTCGGCAAGTCCGTTACACTCTGGATGGTATGCCATATTATGTGACTTCTGTATCTTCAGGAGCTATCAAAGTTGTTGATAAAATAGTGATTCAAATTGTCGCCCTTCTTCCGAATAGATTGATGCTGGCACTCGAAAACAACAAACTATGTTTTTCACCAAACAATGTGCAACCTCTAGTGCCGTTTGGTCCGGTAAAGGAACTGTATCAACCCACTTGGTACATCGATCCGCGAATATAATCACGTAATTATTTCGTATGGAAGTCACTGTTAACGGGCACATAAAGTCGACATGCCAATCAGTATAGGTGTTGTCTTGCCATATAGGTTTACATGGTGATTTCGGAGTCATTAATTGGTCCCTTGTTTTTAGCAAGTCTTACAGTATGAAACAACCCTGTGGAGTAAGTCTATCATATCCGACCATAAGTAATAGATTTGTCACGACGGAGTGGTCTTTTTCACTCACTGTAGGCCAAGTCATCTGGAATAACTTTGATGACTAGATCATTGCATAATATCTCAGGAATGACTAAGCGTTGAGATCCATTATTAACGTAAATGAGTGAGCCCTTGATCATAACTGATTTGCTCAATATGTTTTTGTTAAACTCCCATTTTACGTCCTGGTTGCTATCAATTTTAACATCCATAATATCCATAATTGTGCGAATTCCATCGTCTAATTTTTTTTTCGTTTTTAGCATCGAGTTCACATTGTAACGTTAAACCTTAAACAATTCTCGAATGTGAATCCTCTACGACGTTCTGCTTACCTTGCACATGTTGAACAGAGAGATTGAACTCGGATAATATTGAGAGCCACGTGGCCATTCTTTTATGAACGTCTCGAAATTATGAGATGTACTTGAGAGGTTAACGGTGAGAATGGACCACAAAACGTCTGCAAAGGAGACAGTGACCAACGATGTTGTGGCCAAAACTAAAGCCACTATTTAACGGTCCGTGTTAGAATAGTTCATTTTTGCATGTTTGAGATTACGATTAGTGAAAGCAATTAGACACTTTGAGATATTGATCATCTATTACAGTTTAAGTACCGAAGAATGTCACGATGCATCAGTGTGCAAGTGTAATGGTTGGATATCCACTGGGAATTTCATATATGGTAGAGAGTGAAGGGCTTTTTTCAGGTTTCCAAAAGCTATCTCGGATTCATTGTTCCATTTGAAAGGACATTAACTTTTAATACCTTAAACAACAGGAAAGAAAGTTCGGCAAACTTATGGATAAATTTTTGATAGTAGTTGCATAAGCCTTAGAAACATGGCAAATTTTATCGACGTTTGGAAGAGTGTATTCTATCACTACACTCATTCTTATCCGGATTAGCCCTCATGCCATCTTTTGATATGAGATGACACCAAAATTCTATTTTCATTTTTCCAAATGAGCACTTTTATTTGTTCATTTTTAAATTGGTCTTCTCGAGCAGATCTTGAGATACTCTAGAATGTTTTATGGGTAACCATGGATATGGTGATAAGTTAATGATGTCGTCAAGGTAAGCTAATGCGTTTGTTGAATCTTTCAAGATGATATCCATCAGTCTGACACGTTGGCCCTGCCCCGTTCAGACCGAAGGGCATAGTCGTAAATTCCTATAATCCCAAACTTGTCCCAGCAGAGAATGCTGTTTTAGGGATATCGTCCATTTCGATCCGTTTCTGCCAATATGCAGATCATAAGTCCAATATCGAAATGTAATAGGACCCATTTAGTCGATCTATGACGTAAACCATACTTGGTAGCAGGTAGCTAGCGCGCTTGACACGACATTTAACTGCCATTAATGTACTGCAAATCTCCTGGAGAGATCGATTTATTTTGGTAAAGTTACGGTCGCTATCCAAGGGCCAGAGCTGGGTCCAATTACTCCTGCCTTTAGCATCTCTGTGATCATTAGTTCAGCGACTGGTAAAAACATAGGTGGTGACCTTCTGCACGGAGATATCAACGGTTTATATGCGTCTGTATCGATCTTAGGTTTGAATAAATTTGTTTGATCAATGTCCCATTTACTAATAGAAAATATATGCTGTTATTCCTCAAGACCCTCCTGCAGATCTACATCCATTGATTTAGTGTATTCCACGGCCGTCATGGGCTGTCAAAAGTTCGCTTTTTCTATTTGTTAATCGGATTGTAATGTCATGATGTAAATTAAAATCTCTTCCAAAGATTGCATATAATGTCATTTTTATAACTGCTGGGAATTTCCAATTTAGCTCTTTACCAGAAATTAGAACTCATTATGTTTCAAGTATGTTGACATCCAACGATTCGCCGAAAACAGTTAAAAGTTTTGAAAAATTATCAAAGGTATAGTATAATGATTTATTTGTATTATATTTGATCAGATATCGTGCTGATCCTGTGTCGACTAACGCTAAGGATTCACTTTCTACCTCATCTCTAACTATCGGGGTCATTAAGTCAATATCTGAGCAGCCCCTACTGCTCTTTTACCCCTTCTACACATTTCTCGATTCATTGGACAAATTTTTGAAATGTGGCAACGTCGCTTACATGTATAACAGGTAACATTCCAGTTGCAGCCCTGAGTGTCTTGTAAAGAACAACCACACTTTGTACATCATTCACGCTTGGAGTTTGTACAAGTCGTATTTCTTAATTTGAGGGATGAAACATCTCTATCTAGCGCCCTGATCCGGTATTCGTATTCCTTATCTTTGCTATTTACGCTCGTTAGTGTCAATTGCGAGTGTTTGTCTATAGGGTTTTCGGCATTATTTAACGATCTTATCAATCGATAGGTGTTCGTTTAGGATAAAAGTGTGCCTTATGTTTGTTAGGATGAAAAACAGTAGTTTGTTTTTTATCAGCTGTTCTGAAATTTCCTTTGGAATGAACTCGGCGATCCTTTAAGCCTATTTCCACCCTCAGGCTAAACTCGAATAATCTTTCCCCTGGGTGATGGAGAGCTTCATAAATTCTGACATTCCGTCAAGAGGCTTATTGAAAGTGTCCAAGCTTCATCATGGCGATTTCGAGGTTGTTGTACTGATCATCGTTGATGCCCAGCTAATTGTTCTTGGGCTGGTTCATCACCTACCCAACTTACGCCCTCATTTCCCCAATTAGCCAGAGCAAAATCATGCGTTATATCTGGAGTGCGGACCAACACTTTATTTCACCTACCAATTCATAATCTTCGAATTAGTTTCGTGGATATTCTAATTAATCGTGGTTCCAGTATTCTATTGCTGATTTTATTTTAACGAGATATAATCACAGCGAATATTACTGAAGTGAATGGCTTCTCTACGCATGTTAAACAGAAATTAAAACAAATTATAGGTGTTGTAATTTTGAAAAACATACTCTATAATCAATATTATACCTCCCCTGAATAAGATAAACGTAACATTCGAATAATTTATTTTGAAGTTATGCTTCAATGAATTTTAAAATTCTTTTTATCGAATTCAAACAATATTTTCTTAAGATATATATTAACGTTGTGTATATGTGTACTTCGTATTTTTAAACCATAGCTGATTGTACCATAAAGGCTTTTTAACTGTTTTAAGATGTGGTTACAATTTCCCGTATAATTATTTTCACGTGAATGATTACAGTAAGATTATCACTTTTTCTAGGAATTTTTACAATCTTACAATATATTTATAATCAATAATGTGTTTTAGTAATTTATACTGTATCTTTAATATAGATAGGCAAGATTGCGGTAGGTTGAAACACTTCGGTTTTAAGACCGATTCTTAAATAGATATTCGATTCTTGACTATGGAGGATATAATACATGTTACCAATTGTGACCGTTTTTACAATGTTTTTGGGGATATTGGTAAAATTATGTATTCAGATTATTGAAATTCTCAAAAATAAATTTGTAGTATTTCTCAAAGTTCTGATAACATCTTTGGTCAAGTTTCTTTTTAACTATAATTTTGATATCATTAGACTATCATTTCATAAAACATTTTAGGTTAGCAATATTACGGAACTTTTTAAACACCGGTATCATGTTTTTAGTTAATTAATGTATTAACAGTCCATAGTTGTTTGCAAAACTTTACGAGTTTAAATAATTTATCAACTACACCTGTATTCTCAGCCATAGCTAAATGTTTGATATAAAAATACATACTGTGTCTTCCTTATCGCTTTCGTGCCAATGGAGTATATCATAAATTTTACAGTATTCAAATTATGGCCAAAAGTTTTTATCATGTTTTGCAATCTATCCTTGTCTCTATAACCTAAATTAAATCATGTGATGTAACACAACATGAAATCGTTTAATTTTACCACATGATAGCGCATAATCATATTATGACAGGTTAGAACAGATCTGTATATCACATAATATATTTTTAAATGTTCCTTGTTGATTCTCAGCTATTGAGAACATAAAATAATATCAAGAACATTCTTCTCCATATCATGATACATCAAGATTTATCATATATTTATGTCAAAGATAGAAATTTGATCTCTGGTGGCGAGATCGAAAGCACATAAATTTATGATATGATAAACACATTTGTTCTGTCAATATTTTGAAATATTAGGATAAATTAGATTTTTTTAATATAATATTCTTACTAAATTACGGAGATATCTCTATTATTCCGGAAACCTAACTATCTAAAAAGATCTAGGAACTAGGGAAAAAACATCTTCAGTTTATATGGTCAAATTCAATCAATAGCGGTTTAAAGAATTCAAAGTAACTCTCAAAAATTATTTATCTGTAGTTTGATTGTGATGTTACTAAATTATAAAATAACTATTAGTATGATTACAAATATATAAATATGTGAGATCTGTGTATGTCTAGAATCGAGTTTGCATACAGTTACACTGTTGTACCCTTGTTTGATATTAATAACATTAATAGTTGTTTTAGACGATAAAAACACGAAATGTAATATTTATGTAAATTTTATAAAGACGATAAATAAAATGTAGTTTACAAATATATCGTTTAAATATATAACAATATGTATTGTTAATATCTGATATTTCACATCATATTTCATGGCAAGAGATTCTTTGAAATTTATTTCAAAAAGCTATTGTTCAAAAATGTATTTAAGCGAAAATATTCAACACGCCCATAGATATAATTTGTAGATCCAGTAAATTAATTTTAGATGATGATTCCGTTTGGTATATAGGTTAGCAGCAAACCACAAATCATGAATTATTTATCAACATAGAAATATTCATAAATCATTTAATCATTACAATGTTAGGATTTTACAATATATCTGAAATATTGATTTAAATTCAATATATTCTGTCTATTTACAAAATCCAGAATATCATATTTATTCATGTGTATATTTTATCTAAATAATCAATGATCCTACTATTCTTGCATGAAAATATATTCTATGCATGTATATCAAGATTAGTACTAATAACAAACCATATATACCAATTTATTCGGATGTCTTTTTCTCTAGAATATTGCCATCTTAAAAAATGTTCCACCTATTTTCATAATTACCATTATTTATGTAATTATCATTATCAAATGTGAATATTAGTTATTTTTAATTTAATTACATCTTTTTTGAACTAAAGAAATCAATGTTCACTTTACATAATTCGATTGCGGCCCTTGTTATTCTCTAAACTTATTTTTATATGGAAATGTATTCAGATGGTATATTTGAATATTTATTAATCCTAACAACATCTAGGTATCTCAAAATATTTCTTGATACAAATTTTGATTATTCAAACATACTACAAGAGGGTGAAGTTATATGATGTAAGATATTTGTGATTCAGGTTCAAATATCTTATAAAATGTACACCAGGTTTAGAATAAGGTATTCTAACTTTTTAAGAGATGTTTATCATAATTCGAAAATTTAGAAGTTGGATTACTCAAATCCAATAAACACGATATATGTATCTACCAAACCGATATTTTTCAGCTATACACACATATCAGCATATTATTTTGAGTGTGCAATATTTATAATTCAATATTTTATTCATGAGTCGTTATAAATGAATCTATGTTCACAAATCCAATTGTCCAAAAACATAATAATGTAAAAATTTAAACTACGTATTTATATGAACGGAAGCTTATTTATGCTTAAAAAAAAACAAAACTCGTTTTTTGTTTGGCTTTTAATATTTGCATCATTACTCAATATGAAGATGAAATGCAGGAATAATTCAAAACATCTGAGATAATGTATTCGTCATTGAAAAACAATACAAGATGATATATATCTAAAAAAATATCTATAATAAGCCAACAATAATAATGAAAATCCATTGAACCATTATAGTAACTTTTAATATCTTTGCATATAAATCAACGTATCAAAAGCCCTATCGATACAATATTGTAAATTCTTAGCGGTTTAATCAAGATAAACAATTCTAAAAATTATTTTTATCAAAATTTGATAATATTAGAATAATTTAACATATATATCATTTACAATGTATCCCCTATACAAACGATAAACATCAATATTTGAATATACTTCAACGCAGAGGCATGATTACTGTGAGATTGGAATCATATATTTTGATATTTGAACATACCTATGATCTATGAAACTATGTAGCTTCGCTAAATAACTAAAATGATAATAACTTTTAAATCCTTAATTATAAGAGCATTTATTTATTCGTTAAAAATTTAATGTATCGTAATATTAATATTTACTTTGAATATGATGTTCAAACAACATTCTAATATGTATAGAATACAAAACAGTAAGTATTATACATTAAATCTTTCAGTGGTATTTGAGGGATTTGATAAAATAATATTCAGAATAAAACGCTCTTCAAATAAGTTTATTGACAAACTTTGACCTTCTTAGTCAAATGTGAATGAATATATATTACTGTCTTTCCTAATTGATATTTATTTTTGGTGATTAAAAGAGCATCTCTTACGGTGCTTTGGATTTCATTTTATGATATGACTGATATTTATGGGGAATGTAAATGCCAGAATCGATCGTTGAATCTCTTGGTTTGTTTGTATGGATACTGGTTAAAAGTTTTTCACATAAATCTGTATTAAGTAATGAATGGTAAATAATAGTTATAATTACAATTTTTTTAAAGGATCATAACAAGAGATATTCTTACATTAATGTCTATTACACCATTTACAGTGCCAAATGACCGACTTTCATATATTCCAAGGGTCTAACATTCATTTTCCTGAAAAAATATAAGTATACACAGATTCTCTTTTATAGAGTGGTTGGAATATGCTTTCAGATTCACGAATAAAATATATGAAGTTGTTTAGTGATACTTGATTAACCACAACTGCATCAATCTTTCTTTAATTTATCAATTATTTGTATAAATAAATTGAATATCGAAACTTTTGAATGTCGTAATTAGACAATGAGCCTTTTTGCATGGAAAATGGTGAAAAAAATATGGAATAAATATATTGTTTGATATTGTGTACGAGTACTAAAATTTCATTTTAATTTAGAACAAAAATGATCTCTTGGATACCTTGAATAATCTTCACAAAACGTAACGCATTATTTATATTCACGTGAAAACCTTTGCTTGAGTTACGTTTCAATTATTAACAAAATATACTAAAAGCATCACTTACATTTTCAAATCATCTTATGATTTCAGTATAATCAATTCTGTTAAAGATCAAAATTAGTGTTTAGTATATTTAGAGAGAATGGGTTGATCTATTCTAAGTGGATGTATCCTCCTTTATTTTAATATTTGGTTTTGTAAAGTCAATTTTAAAAATGACAACATATAGTATTTTAATTTAAGTAAGTGATATAAATATTGTTTTTAACATAGGTAAATTGTATGAATGAATGAAATTTAATACGCATTTATAGTTTTCGTTTGAGATGATGGTTTTCCAATATTTAATACCTGATTTCGTAACATTAAAATAGATTATTTTATTATGTCTGAAAAAAGCATATATTCAAAATCTCACATTTCATTTACATACGTATCAATAATCTTAGACGGGTTATATGCTACTGCATGGTAATGGCAAAATATTTTCATAATTGTATTGCGATATGAGACAGATCTAGGCTTTTTGATAGATGTATGTTAGATATAATCATATATTGATATATATTCCTGTTAAAGGTTGTATATACTTGAAAGCTAACAGTTCAAATTGTAAAAATGTGTTCATATTTTTCACATATTTACCTCAAAATATTAAAATGACTTTGATATGATAAATGGCTGAGATATATAATTATAATAGAGGTTGGAAAAATCCAATCATGTGTTCTAATTTTTATGAGTGATTGGTGCCTTTTTATCCTATTTAATATTTAAAATTAAACACATTTTTAATTTTCCACAAATTTTATGCTTGTCTTCTTTTATTTTTGAATATGATATTTCATAACTTCTGATTTCCAAATTATATAAAGTCTTTCTACCAATTTATTTAATTTTTTAGTGATAAGTTTTGACTTCACATTTTGATATCTATTCATGAAAATTGTTGCTAATAAATTTAATATTTATCTAATCAATGAAAAACTAATTAATATTGAAATATGATGGTATAACCTTCAAACATCTTAAAGTTAGAAATATTTTATAAAGTAATATCGAGTGGTATAGTAAAAAAGATCACCGAACATTTATTATCTTCGATCAAGTTTAATAAATTAAATATAAAAATCCAAATCGTTTAGGCATAACTTAAAATTAATTATCAAATTCATAATGGCTAATTAGAAATACGAATGGTTCACTTCTTTTGAAAAAATTCATATACATATTTATGGCTTTAGTATGAAACTAATGATTAATTTACATATTGCATAATTAATATTTTATAGTTTTTGATGCAGTTTCATAAATTATATATTATTTTGGTTTAGTAACATAAGATATATTCATGTATGGTTTCATTTTTATATGAACGAGTTAATTTGCCATTCTGTAATTATTGTAACCCTTTTTACTCATTGTAAATAATGAGGTAATTTTGCATTTTTATTTGCATAATTTATTTTCATTTCGTATTATATGTCTTTTTATATACAGATTACATTTCAATAAAGTCCGACTTCAAGGGTTCAGTTTGCATGAAAATATATCGAAAAATAACAAGAAAATAAAATATTCTATTTCTTATAGCTAGATATATATTACGTGAAAATAGAATAAAATCGATGACACGCATTTTCGATTAAGCAAATTCAATTTTGACTTAAATTACACTTTATAATGAAATACATGAAAATGGATATTTGGAGATATAATGACAGGTCACTATTAAGTAAAAAATAATAGTTCCTACAGAATAACGATTTGTAATATCTTGAAAAAAGATTCAGAATCTTTCTAGATTATCATGAATGGATAAGTAAAGGCACGATAGGTATGTAATACAATCGATTCTACTTAATTGGGACAGATCGGGACTTGGGCGTTTTGCCCCAATTAAGCGAAGTTCACTTTGAGTCAATAATTTTATTTTGTAACTCTTGAAAACTGTAAATTACATACAGGTATATAAATTATCAACTCAATTACAAATACTTATGGAATATAAATTATGATGAAAAAAAAAATCCAATTAAAAAAGTATATAGGTAGATAGATAGGTACATGCAAATTTTTTTTTGATGATAAAAATATTCAAGTGTAGCCTGTCTTTGGTTTTTGAAGCATTTAACTTCCACGAAATCAGCACAGATATTCATTGTGGATGTAGGACTCTCTTCATTTCCTTCCTGCATTTTATATCGTGCCAACACGGCCATACAGTTTTTGCCTCCTGGTTAGTCAATAGCACAGGTGATTCATCATCATCATCTTCTTACAATTTTTCATGTTTTTAATTAATACCTTCAACATTTAAATCCTTACAGTCTTCATTAATATCGTAACATGGTAAATTGTTATCATTTGCTGAAAATTCTTCATAGTCAATACTAGGAGCTGGCAACATCCTCATTTTCTTCATTTCGAACAAAAATGTTCGGAAATATCTAAGGGATTCAATCAGCAATTAGTAAAACAGTTCTTTATTATGATGGTTTATATAGCTCGCAAATTGTCAGCGACAAACTGTATTGTTTGCAAAAGGGAAATTTTTGAGCTAATCTCTGGTTTTAATGGATCTGGTAAATAGATTTTCAATAATTCATTCAAATATCTAATTAATCTATTTTCAACGATATAAATCTTAAAATTAATTATTATCCTCATGTCCATTGGTTGCATTAACGATGTGGTATTAGGAGGAAGAAATTTCAACTGTATATTTTGTAGATTGTCTAAATGAGGATGTGCCGCACAAATGTCAACAAGCAGCAAAATATATCTTTGTTTAAGATTTAAATATCAGTCCCAACCAGTGTGCACATTTCGAAAAATTTCTGCAGTCATCTATGCATTTTTGTTTGCTTGGTACTCCACTGGTAAACGCTCCATTCTTAGCCTCTTAAAACATCGTGGTCTAGCACTATTTCCTATGATCAGAAGCTTTCGTTTGTCAGTACCTGACGTATTTGTACAGCATAACATCGTAACGCGGTCCATCGCCTTTTTATAAACAGACAATGCAATGTGTTTATAGCATAAGAAACCTACTGGCGTAGAACGATAACAGAGGCCGGTTTCATGAGCATCGTAAATGTCATCAGGACAAAAATTATCTAAAATCTATGAATTTTCATAGTTTTCCACTGTTCGGGACTTTCGTTGTCGGCACTGCCCTTTTCATGGTGTGCTTTTTTAAATGTTATATTGTGTCTTGGTTTCCATCGTGATAACCAACTATCAGTTGCTTTGAAATAGTTGCGGCTCGGTTTTTTAGCTAATGACTCTGACCTCGACTCAATATTGGGCGGTTGATATTTAAGCCTTTTCCACTCACAATAGAACAGGATTGATCTAGTGCTTCTTGGACATCTGGATCCTTCCCCTCGAGATTTTTTTGAATGTTCCTGCTTGCCCTTATTCCCATACCAATTCATCAGGCAGTTGACTTCCTTGTCTTAAACACGCGATATGTTAGATTTTGGTACATCGGTTATCTCAGCGAGCCGACGATAACTTGTATTAAGTGACTGGCATTTGAATTTATCTAGCAAAGCAATGTCACTGGAGTGTGAAATCATTTCTTGCCATTTTAGGAATGGCCTAATTTTAGAAACATAAAATTGACAAAAAATATGTTCACGTGCGAGGTGTATTGGTAACTGAATACAATCGGCTTACGTTGCACCAATCAGCTGTGAGATTTCACATCATATCGAATTCTATACATATTTTTTCCTGAGAATATATGTAATATATGATGCACTGTGATCTTAAATCTACTGTCCCAATTAAGCGGAATCGACTGTATATGCAAGATATAAATAAATTCGCAATTAATATATGAGAATTTATATAAGTTGTGTATATAAATAAATGTCACTCAATGAAATATGTATATCCGTTACCTGAAAAGATATTTATTGTATATATATCATAAGTTACTCATCTGAAATCTTTCAATACTTTCGTGATCTGAGGATATGTTCGAATATTATAGGGGTAAATGATTAATAACTGCCTGTGCGACTCTAATATATACATAAATTCATAGATATTTATTTGTAATAGATATATTGATGTTGACAGTTCATATGTTAATTGTATGTATTTATAAACCAACCATTTCTATCAATTCTCAAATTACTTTCTTGTAATATAACACAACATCATTCTCTTCTTTATACTTTCAATTAAGAATAAATACAAAGTGTTTTGAAGGAATGAGGTGCATTTCTCTTTCGTAACATTTCTAAAGAACAACAGCTTTTATACATTCGTTAAAAACGAAACAGGACGTTTTAGTGCAAAACGGTTAATTGTAACTATGCTTTATCGATCGCATATTATGTCATTATGGTTTGGGGCAATCGGTGTTGTAGGAGAATCGTAGGCGCCGTTGTTTGTAGGGATTATATGTGGCAAAATATCCTTCATTGTTGTTTAGATAACGTTACAATTTACATACAGCGATTTCAGTAAAAATGAGGGTTGAACGTTTGGACACAGAGCGTTTTTATTAAGCATGTCTTAAGTCTCTAGAAGTTGGCTAGCTAAACTTTGACAGTTTTATAATTTGCGCCACATTTTATTCCTGTCATTATTTGGCGGGAACTATTTACTAACCTTAAAAACTATTTTAATTTGTTCGTAGTTCAATTTTAGAAAATAGTTATGAGGTTTTGGCGCAGAGAGATTCAACGTTTTCTTTTAACTCAAAAGAGGTTTAGCGTAAGAGATTTATATGAAATTTTTAGTCGCCACCATGAAATAAATAATTTATAGCTGGAAAACAATAAATATTTTTCATAACGTTTAATTATTTTCGAAAATTGGGGTTGTATTGATTAATTTTAAAATAGTTTGTTATAGATCCGTTTGAACGAAATTTTTTACCATATTACATGAGCTGTATTTGTGTTAAAGAGTCAGCAACTTTTAATCATTAATTTGAATAATTAATTAGTGCTCAACATCAATAACTTTGCAAAAATCATCAACATTAACTTTTACATCAGTTAATGATGATAAAGATGCAATAAATATCATTAATTTGTGGTCATTTCGAAATTGGCAACATGGCTTATAGAACGATAAATTAATAGTAGAGCAATAATTTGTTATCGAATAACCTTTGATATTTTATTCGGTTTAGGCAGAATTTCTCAAAGCTGTGGTAGAATTACTATTATGTATCCTCCTCTAAAAAACATCGAAAATATGAAAATTTCCTGTTTATACTTGTAAAACGTCCAGTCGAAAAAATATATTCTGTTAGTATTTAAAATTATATTTAATAAGTGGTCAACGTAAAAAAGATGTTATGATATAAATGGTTATGCAGGTATAAAATAATTTACTGAAACATAAATAAACATGATATAGATCCATTTATAATCTATCCCATTTTAAGTGAAAGATGCAAACAAACTCACCAACGTTTCATTGTTTTGGAAACTGAAAGATGATCGTTTTAACCCGTATACGGGTAAAGCCTCTACCCTATTAAAAAACATTTATACATGATGTGTTCCTACATCATAACAATTAACCAACTAGTATTGCATAGAATCATTGACAATTGAAAATAACTGTTAAAAAGTCAATAAACAATAATTGGTAAAATAATTCTGATAATATATCCTCACTTAAAATTACGTTTAATTCACGTATTATATAATATTTATATTTTTTCATAAATTTATCAACACAATATATTCATGATTATAATGGTAAAATATATCCATAAAAGTATTTCATATACTAAGGTTGTGCTAAAGTATATTTAACGATTGCTACTTAAATATACGGAGATAAACGAAAGACATGAAAAACATAAATCGTATTACTTTCTCAGCATCAATGTATCTCAAGTAGAATTCCAACGATAAAACAATCCTTGCTAAAAGAATATGATGAATTTAAACCTTAAATCTTGAAAATATTTGGCTTTATATTTTGAATTTATCTATTTCGGCCATGAAAAACCTCGTCAATCTGTAGCTTGACAGGAAACAACCCATAAAAATTTCCATCAAGACTCTCTAATGTCAAACGGTTCCACTAGAACACTCTATGCCAAAACGTAACAGCTAATTTTTTTCTTAAATTTCTCAATAAAGATTTTATCATATTTATCATGATAATCTAAGTCAGTGGTTCTCAACCTTTTTTGATCGGCGCTACCGCTATAATCCCTTTTTCAAAGTGATGCGACCAGCAATTCGAAAAAAATTTTGATGACTTCGTAAATAACTGCATGTTTATAAATTGACAAGTCATAATCTTAGTATATATTATTGATACACGCGACAAATTTTAAAATTTGATTCACCGAATGTAACATAATTTTATGTTTAATATGGAAATAGTATTCAATTATATTTGTTCAATATATATTTCTGATTATAATTTAAAAAATAAAGTTTAATAATTATCAATTGCATAATTAAATATTTAACGTAGCGTAATCACTGTATTCCTGCTGTATATTTATGGACAATTTTAAATTCTTAGATGAGCCTAAGCCATAATGTAAACTACCTTAATAATATATTGTTTTTAAATGTTCTACCAAGTCCTCATCACTGTGAAGATTGATCTTGTTTTTAATTCACAAGATCTAGAATTTTAAGGGCATGCTTTGACAACTTCACAACGAACTTCATCTTCTGCGTCAAGTCTAACACTATATTTTGACGTTATAAACCAATGGTTTAAAAACAAGGTTCGTAATAATATGTGGGTGGAAATAGATGATGAAGCTTGAAAAAACGGCTTAGATATAATTGAATAAAACTTCAAACAATTTAATCAGAATTATGAAATTGAGAAGAAACCTGTTTTGTCAACATTGGCTTGTATGAGTTCAATAAACATTCCCTGTGATACTTGATGACCTCTTCAACAATGTCTGTAATTTGGATTTCTTGCAACGGCAAAATGGCTATAAGTTGGATTTTGAATAAAATAATGATAATTT
>JWZT01005574.1:7971-24663 GCA_000827895.1 Thelohanellus kitauei
TAACTGTTGTAGTTACAAAATGATTTTCTTTTTTTTGAAAAATTTATTGGAGTTAAACCATTTAATTAATAAAATTTGATTATTTATATGAGGACCATTTAATGAGTAATTGGAATCATCGTATTTACGTTAGAATATATCAACATAAAATCATTGAATTAAGGTTAGTAAATTGATCAGATTTAATACAGTAATATCGCGATTTAAATAGAATGATTTGATCATCAAAATTCGATCCCGTATGGATGGATAAATACATATTTAATATTGATTTATTGTTAAATTATCAAGTCAGTTATTTTTTGTTGATTTTTATAATCACAATTATTAATATTTTAATACTTACCGATTTCTTATTGTTGAAAACTAGAATTGACACGTAATTGACCAATGTTGGATGCGGTTCGATTTGAGACTCACCTGTATAACTGAGATAGTGTGATATTCTTAAATCTGAATCCAAGTAAAAGAATGAGGAATTAATTTCTGAATGACAAAACATATAATTTTTGATCGATAATACGTCAGTTACAATCACAATTTTCCCATTTATAAATATCGGGTGTTTTGTAAAATTCAGCCCGAAATTGTTGGAAACGTAAAAGAATGAATCTATAGCGTCAGGGTTGCTTCGATTATATGTTTTCAGGATTATGATTAGTCCATTGTTATTGTGGAATATTCGATGATCGAAATGACTGACTTGGATTTTGTTCTGTGTTATGACAAAGCAAACGATAGAGATTTTCGGAATATAATCCCTCGGTCGTTTATAGAATGGATGTATTTGTGAAAAAGCTACAAAATATTGACAAGAAACAGCAAGTATCATATGAAAAATTCGATGATTAATCATCGAAAAGGCAACACCAACCTGTAGATAGGGTAGTGATATTGGTTACGAATGATATTACGCCCCAATTATTTAAACAATCAGATGCAGCCTCTACAATTACTTGATGATGTTTTTAATTGAATTAATAATACTTAATCGGATCTCAACATTAACAAATTATCACTTAATTGTTTTAAATCCACAGCGGTCAGAATTCATCAATTATCTGTTCGAATTATTACCAATATTTCAAATTCTACAAATATACTGAATTAAAATTTTAATTACCAATGAATTTTAAAATTTTTACTTATTTCAATTTTGCGAAAAAAAGGATACATTTTAGTGATTTGATGTTTTATACAACTTTTATACAGATTTGTACTCACCTCAGTCTAGCCACAGAATTGTCGATTGATTATTCAATTTGTACTAATGAATGTGTATTTTGAGTTAATTAAGGATTCTTTATCTAATTAGCGCGAATTCTATTCCTTTCATCGTGATTTGATAGGTACAAAAGGCTAACATACATATCTGTCTTTGGGTTACAAATAATTAATAATTCGTCAAACTGTTCATTAAATTATTTTTACTCTAAGAAAATTATAGGAGAGTGAGGATTATTAGGTTGTTGTTTATTTGAATTAAAGTTAATTAATGATATTCAGTTATTTATTTTATTACAAATGTTTAAAAAGTTAATTTATCGATTAAAATTGTTTACAATTTGGGTGACTTTTTATAAGTAAATCTACTCAATAAATATTAATTTTGATTAAACTGAATCTCTTAAATCTAATCTTTATAAAATTTCTAACATCAATGGTCGACATAAAACTTACAATATCGATTTGACATTTTGATAAATATAAGATTTTTTGTATAATATTTGAAAAAACCATTATATAATTTTGCGAAATTGAAAGAATTATCTTTATTACCATGCTCAAATTACAAGAAACCAAATTTTTTATTCTCATACATTTGTGTTCGAATCTATGCGATTATGCTTTTTTTAAATATGATAATATGAATTACTATTTTATCAAAAAATTAGATTTAGATAAACTAACAGTAGTGTTGCTGCAATTGAGATGAATCCAGAATAAGCTATAACTGAGATATGGCAGAGTTGAATCGAAACTAATCATCGAAATTATTCACTTCTGTATCAACAGTTTACAATAAAAATAGCGATCTTGTGAAATATATATTCATCATTCTATTTTTGATCATCAATATCACTCAATAATCTCGTGCTTTGAATTTATGGAAGGGTATGATTGAATCACAGCCAAATTGCTGATTCTGAACTAAAAACTAAGTTGTCCTATACGCCTGCTGTAAAATCGAAATTTGTAGTGGTCATTATTGGTTGTATATTTTTACCATTTATCTAACCAAAGCAGATCGTTTGCCATTGTTTTGTATGGAATATATCAATATCATTGACCGTTTTTAAAGTTCATTAACGCCTATATATTGTAAAAGTGACCGTCTATTTATTTTGATGGACGTCTTGAAAAACCCATTATAAAAAAACAAAATTTTAATTGAAGATTATATCTATTATTCTCATTTTCACATTTTAAAATTGTCTTTTGCCCTTATTTTCTCTGGAAATCTATACCCTTTTTTGACATATATTCATCAGACAGATATTTCAAAAGGACCCACAAAATTAATCAATTATATTTCTGATTTCTATTCAGGATATGTCATATTTCTAGGCATGAATTTGTTATCACTACATTATTGATATATATGACCGCATACACTTAATATTATTCTTCCAAATCTTTATGTTTCGATACACTTCGATATTATTAAAAAACGTGACTACACAAATTTTGTAAAAATACAACACGATGTGGAGTTGATTTTTTTGAGTTAAAAATTCAAATAAAATGACATCAATCCAATATATAATTTAGATAAAATCATAGATAAATTAATTATAATTATACATTTTTAATACTGTGAATTCAATAAATAATAGCAAAGATGCAAAATAAAATTAAACATAATCGCTAAATACAAATCACCATCTGTAATATATCACCATATTTTTATTTCAATCATCCAAATTTATTGATAATTTTATTGATAGATAAATGTATGTCTTCATAGATTTCACATGTTTGGAAGATTTTTAACAGATACAATTTTATTGAGAGCAAACTAGATATAACTTTATTATTTATTAATATATGATTGCAATTCGCTTGTGGATTCCAGAATTCAATTGAAGGTGCTCTTTTTTCTGGTTTGACCGAGCAAGTCAAAATGTTTTGCTAGATTTTGCATCATAGCAATTATTTTGAATGTAAAAATTCCTTTAATTTATTGTGTTCAGATACTGTTAGTGAGTATTACACATCTTTGGAAATTAGATAGCTTAAAAATAAAATAATATATCTGATTTCTTTATATTTGAAAAAACAATATTTAATACCATGTTTTTTAGTTAAATCCTGTGTATCTGAACTAAATTTGGAACACGATTCTAATCTTTGATGGGATATATTGATTTAGTTTATTTGTTTTAGACGGTCGTTATAATCTCGATCATTTTCTGTCCAAAACGGTTGATTTTCCGATGATGAAATTCAAAGATTCTGATGTATTCTTAATACTAAATTGATATTTATATAGATTCTAGATTTTAGGGTTGTTAGAATATTAATTCAGATTTTATATTGGAAGATATGCTGTCATCTACTGATGTTTGATTTCGCTAAAAAGCAAACCCCGTTTCTAAAATTTAATTTATATCTTAAATCAAATGTCTGGAACTCTAAGTATCATCTACGGAAGTCTAGCATTTTGGAACGAAAATGGTGTATCATTCGTTATCGTCTTCGCCGACATTTTATGTTTGATATTAGATGAGTTAATTTTTAATTATGAGTCAATATTTTACAATTGATAATAATTTTAATATTAGTTTCGCCGAGTTTCTTTCTTGAAATCCAACCTTTAGTGATAATAAATCAAGAAAATAAACAGGAGTTTTATTAAAACGTTTCTTTCGTTCTTTTTAAGTCTTCAGTATCTGCGCCTCAAATCGGTGGACATCGATTAAATTGATCTATCCAATTCATCATTTAAATACAAATTCTATTTCAAATTATTTTAACATCCTGCTATTAGAACAGACTTAAAAGCATATTAATCTGGATATTTAAAAAAAATAGTAATTTTCCTGTTATAAAAAACATCTATACGTAAAATGATGAATATCTAATTATCGAGCCTGATTACAAAGAATGCTGTTTAATCATTCAATATTTTTGAAGTCTATTACATGAGCAGCCAATTATAATATCTATGAAATACAATTTCATAATTTCGGAAAAACAGATAATCTTTATTGGTGACATTTAAAGCGCGTGTTTTAAGGTAATTCGGTATCATAACTAATATTTAATTAAAAATTATTGCTTATTATTTGAAGCAGTGATTTGAAAAACATATTTATTTTATTATTGCATAAATTGTTTTGTAAGACTTCTTATCTAGTCAAGTTCAGCATCTTTTTATAATAAACTCCACATATCAAGTCGAATAGTGATAAATAACCAAGAAATAATATATTATTTTCGAATGAACTTCCTTTTCGTAATATACCTAAAAATAACTATTCTAAATCCAATTTACGGATATTTATCAAATTATTAATATTGCACTAGACCACTTGTAGGTAAACACTTCGATGAAAAGAACACAATAGGTGAAAATACCAGTTTTGGCATATTTAAAGTGCAAAGGTTTATTTTTAGATTGTCTACTATTAAACAGTATGTCATCGATAAATGACTGAGATGGATAATTTCTAATAAAGTCCTTATCAATGACAATATCGACAGAAATCTATTCTGAGATAAGGCATCAATAAATTACAACATAACTAATATATAATCACTGTATACCATCAATTGGCGATCTCAAGCCCTCTGGCATGAACAATCCCTTATTTGATTCAGTTTATTCAGTTAAACTCAAGCGAGAATTAAAAGAGAATGTTACAAAAATTAACGTAAAATTCGTATTTATTACATCCCTAACATTTCAACTGTTTATAAAAAGGGTTCTGAACCTTGAGGTCGAATGACAATTTTTGGATGGTCGCCAAAGAATTTTCAAAACGTAACGGAATTTTTTATGCAAAAGCGTTAAATTAATCATTGATCTAGTTTTTTCTACTTTAATAAATAATAATGTTACTTTAATCGCGTTTTTATTAAGATATGGTAGCCAAATAAATATTATGGCTTTCAAACATTTTTATTTCTTAGGCATAAAAATATTTAACCATTAATACTATACTCTATTAAACAGGTTGGAGGTGCGTAAGGTTACGCAAATGCTGAATCCAAACTACAAAATATATTATTTACTTGATGAAATTATCAGCAATCTCTTACACAACTATAAGCATGTATTATCAAGAATTTAGTATATTTCTACAACTTTTTTATTCAATAACCCTTAAATCTGTGCCTTCTAAAACATCTAAAATCAATTTCGCATGATAGGAATAATATAATTAAATATTGAAAATATTAACATTTAAATAAATTTTTACTCTAGAAAAGAGTTTCTGGTTTATATACTTTTCATCGTATTCACCACAACCAAATCGATCATTTACTTCTTTGCAACTGCAAACAGTCTCTTTAAAACATTATCGTCAATCACTGTAAATTTAGTGATGAATATAAACATGTTTTAAATCTCATTATACCAGAAGATTGTGAAGAATTAGTACGAATCGCTCTCAGATATTTATGTAGATACATTTAAAGGGTTGAAATTCATATAAAATATCATAATTGAAAATATTTTAAATTTAGAATGTATCTATGTTTTACAAGATAACTAAAATATTGGATATTTATAAACGCAGTGATGAAAAGATAAATTGAGAAACATAAGATGTATATTTTCGTCTTGTTAACTGTAATACTAACAAATGGAGCTCGTGCGATTTGTTACGACT
The DNA here is from genome assembly GCA_000827895.1 of Thelohanellus kitauei. Lineage (NCBI taxonomy): Eukaryota > Metazoa > Cnidaria > Myxozoa > Bivalvulida > Myxobolidae > Thelohanellus > Thelohanellus kitauei. The sequence goes on from JWZT01005574.1 coordinate 13,812, forward strand.
TCTAGAAAATTCTTGATCTACATATTTTACTTACTTCATTGCGTGATATATCAAGAATAACACATCGAAAACAACATTAAATATAAGATCGTGAATAAAAGAAAGTTATGTAGATTATTTACATGGGCGATTCACATCAGAAGCTACATATAGAATTTAAATACACCAATGCATTATTTGTGAAAAGTTTCTATGAGCTCATGCTATAGAGCCGAGCAAACTGAAACGCCATTTTGACATGCATCTGAACTTTTTGTACACGTTCAAAAATTATTTTAGATTGAAAGCTGATGGAGTTCTGAAAACTAGGGTTGACGTTTATGCCCTTACAATAATTCAAACAAGGCTGCAGTTGTAGCGTCCTCTTCGGTGTGGATCAGTATCCCAAGATCTAGGAAAATTCACACAACACATGAGTAGTTACTGTTGGTGCATTCAAAGATATTGTTGTAGAAATGATTAGAGAGGATTATATTAATAAATGAAATGGCATTTGCATATCTAACGACACAGTTAATTGGTAACAAGCTAACTTGTTGGCAGATCTATACGATCACATAAAACAGTAAATGACTTTTTCTCCACCTTATCTATTTTTTATTCAGCTTGATGGATCCACGGAAGTTGCCAATGGCTCTCAATAATGGATTTATGCTGGGTAACAACATGATAGTGTTTTAAAGTAGATAATCCTTTTGAAAACCTGCTGAAACAACTATTAAGTCATGAGATATACAAAAAAACTTTGTTCATTTCTTGAAATTGGTAAAATCTCGTGGAAAAATATCTGTGATGTGTGATTAGATGGTGCCCGAAGTATGCTAGGATGTCAGCCATGTTTTCAAAGATTGATATAGAATTAATCATCACAAACCATTGGATCTCACAGTATGATTCATCAACAAATATTATCAATTGAAACTCGGCGGCGAGATTTACCACACATACAAATAAATGTAAGTAATTCCGATAAATCGAATTCTCTAAGCAGTCGACTGTTTTGAACATTTTGTAACGAGTTTAATGCATCGAAAAATGTTCTGCTTGTTAACACTGAAGTGGTACGGTTATCAAGAAATATAGTTCTAAAACGTGTTTTTGATTTTCATGAACAACTACTACTCTTTTGTGATCAGAAAGTAAATCGACAGTTGGAAGCACTTTATAGCGAAGAATGTAATTTAACAGAAACTAGATTATCTGGTGTATATATTTGATACGTTGAATGAATTAAATTTACGATTCTCAGGACCAAGTGCAACATGTCTTGACTTATCAGAAAAGACAATATACATTAAAATGAAACGTATGCTTTGTCAAAATAATTTGACGAAAATAAAACTGTAATGTTGCAAAGCTGTTCTGTGTGCATGGCAGAAATAAAAATGAACCTGATCAAATAAAGATAATTATTTTGGATGAACATTTAACTTGCTGGAACAGGAAATATCATTATTTTTTTCGAAATCATACTGATACGCCTTTTGAACAAGCAGGAAGACTATTTACTGTTAAAGTTTAAGATGTTCATGCGATATCACAGGAAGAATTTCATGAACTCATTAAAAGCGATGTTGTGAAAACCGATTTCTCCCAAATATTAATTTAAAAAATGCTGGATAAAATGTTGGACTTCTTATTCAATTATGTCTTAGTCGTTTTATTAGGCTTCTTACATTTCCAACCACATATCTTTGCAAAATTACGTTTTTCTAGCCATTTGTAAATCAAGTTTTAATATAGTATGAGACATGACGCAGAAGATGTCGTTCGCTGTGTTAGTTCCAAACAATCCTTAAAATTCTAGATTGTATGAATAAAAAACAAAATCAACCTTCACTCCGACGTTTACTTAGTTTCATATATTGTCAAAACAATATTTTATTTTTATAGATAAGTGCAGTGTTCATTCTTGCATCAGCATTTTATATTGGACATGAATATACTGCATGAATATTGTAATTATGCCAAATGAAAAAGTAAATAATGAAATTGATAAATATTTAACTTCATTTTTGAAATTACAAGCAGAAATATATTTTGAGCAATAATTGCATATTGCTTTGATAATAAACATTAAATTCGTGTTATGTTCAGTTTCTAAAGCTTTACTTTTTATCCTGTGTATCAGCAACATATACTATGAATGCGATTATAAATATATAAAATATGATTAGTTGTGACTGCCATTAATTATTTTGAAATGGGAATGGGATAAGGCGGCAGAGCTTTGGAATATGGATTAGAGAGATTTAAGGGTTCGCAGCCCAAAAAAGGTTGTCAAACGCTGCTTTAGAGTATGAAGGACATGTGATTTTGTTTAATTATCAATATTAGCCACAATTGAACTTGATAGAATAGCTATTCGAGAAGTAAGGTAGCTTCATAAGTCCGGCTTAAGTATCTTTATGAGAAATATTCTCCCATCGAGCATATCTCTGGCTTCGACGCAGATGTTGGTAATGGATTCCCAGTCTGTATCCTGAGACCGCAGTCTTAAAATCATGAAAGCTACATAGAGATTTTCTTTAATTTTTTCTTAAGGCAATTTGTGAAAAATATCAGGTTTACTGGATTGAAATATTGAGACATTGATTATCAAAAAGGGTGTAGGATAATTTAACAGAATATTCATATTTTACAAAAAGTTTATTAAAAAATTATAAAGATGTTGGTTAGGTATAGCCATAGCGATATGATATTTTAGGGTTTAATGACATATATATTCGTATAAAAAAGATATAATTAGCATAGGTATTCCTGACGGATAACATATCTTGAAACAAAATGGTTGTGTTTAATATATGACAGATATACATGTTGAAAGTATTCATTAAAGTTTTAAATTTAATTAAGTAATAGATTGTGTGGACATTTTAAAATAATACAAAAAAATTTATAGAACCTAACTATAAATCAAGATTTAATTAAGAAATGTAACAAATAGATGAAAGTAGTTGGTTTCATATATAAACGTCGTACACTTTTTATTTACATCATAAATCATAAAATATAATGAATGTTTACTTGAATAATTTATAGCGTATTATCCTATTATTCGGGAATCTTAAATTTATTTGTTTCATTGACTATTAAAATATTGTTAATAACTTTTTTTTAATATTGCTGCAAGCGTACAAAATTATGTTGGCACTTAGATATATTTAGAGTCGATACTATTTTTTTAATTAGGTCCAACCTATATCATGTCATAAAACTTTAACATCTTATAGTCTTTTTATTGTTGAAAAAGAGATTTTTATGTTAAATCATTAAATGATTATATGCTATTCTGAATATAACTACATTCAAATTTTTGTTATAATTAGTTAAAATATAAATTTATTAACGTTGATTGAAAATTAATAATCTTTCTTTAATTGATAGTTATTATTTACGATGTGATACTATACAACCAAAACAATATTTAGGTATTGTACTCGATTGATAATACAACAATTTATCATATTTTGATTGACATTAGTTGAGGCTCATAACTACTTTTATTTTACATCCTGAATATTTAGAATATTAATTTATAAAATATAAAGCTCAGTATACACTATATAGCACAGTCCATAGTATATGATCTGTGCTAGTAGTTGGATATCGATTCAGTCGAAGGAAATCACGTGTGTTATCTTTACAAATATTCCATTGTATGTTAACCATAATGAGCAAGAGCGATCTTTCTTAAATGAAAATTACTTCCTTGAACGGATTTAAAATGAATCAATAAATGTTCATAATATTGATTATTACAATAGAAATCGACATTTATATTGACTCAAGGTTAAACAAAAATAATTCATATTTGTCGTAGCAAAAGTAATCTAGATAATTAATAACTCATTTCGTGAATAGTCTGGCCATGTTTGTAATTACTAATAATAAATGATTTCCATATAAACCATGGCTTTCGCTGATATACACAGTTATTCTGAGAATTAAGTTAAGGCAAATGAGTGAGATTTACCATCATTAATCTAAATCTAATGTACTGTATTTTCATTAAACCTTACAAGATGTACTTTTATAGTTGTGTTTCTCTTAGATGTGCCATCGCTATTTTTAATATTTTATAGAGATCTTTTTATCTTTCCAATTTCCTGACTTTGTTTAAATATGAATTTCTCTAGATAATTGACGAATAAAGGGTCTATATAAGGCGAATTCACTTGACATATAGATATCGTTGTAATTGCATAATATTTTGTTATTTGTGCGAACAGATATATGTCTTACGTTTACTGGTGTTCAGAAGATAATTTGTGTCTTGTGTATTTTCTCGTAAATCTATCTACTGTTCATTAAGATCATTATATATCCATTAATAAACGCATCTGCATCTTGATTCTTATTTTGTTCCGTTCTTAGAATGAGTATTATCATGTCTGATTATGCCATTGATATCTATGCATGCGCGTAAGATTATGCTAAAGTCAATGCCAACTAGATATGATCTAATTGCTGGCGATGTCAGGTTCTGTGTATCTATTTTCAAAAAGATATTTTTTTATTTACCCTTCATAACATAGGGTATATGCAGAATATAATATTTTATATGATATGTTTGACCCAATTTCTATAATATGATGAACTATAAGTGATATTTTATCATTTAACTGGATTCTTACGAGTTAAGCATGGATTCTACACGTTGTTAATCGCGACATCTTCATAATCTATAATACCAATACATTCGAAATTTCTGCATATAACGACAAAATTTTATAGACTATTTATAAAAAAAATTGAATTGTATATGTGTGATTTTTCATGAAAACAAACTGGGAATATTTTTTTAGACACACTCGATAAGAACAGTAAAAAACAGGAAATTCATGAGAATAAACACTATGAAAATAGTGATAATCATATTAATATTGGCTAGGTAATTTATTATGGTTCGTCCGTTTTTATGTTTTTCTTGATTTTAATATTCTTTTTTGAATTTCGAATCAATTAACAACGAATCATCCTCGATGTTTTAAGTATGAATAGCATAAAGATGGATAGAAGCACAATTGATATAGAGAGAAATTGAATCGAATCTGTAGTGAGATAATTCGATACAGTCCTTATGCGCAATATCGTCCGTAATTGGCCTATAATGGAATTGGTATTTCTGTGAATGACCTACATTAACGCATCGCCTACACATTCTATCATTTCGAATACAAACATTCTCGCAAAGATGCTCTGTTTTTCTGCATATTTCTATTTTGATACAGATTTACTGCCACATTTGAATTCATCAGATCCATCCCTGCATTCCTTAATTCCGTTGCACATTATATTATTGGTGAGGCATTCGGAACTGCCACATTGGAATCCAGTACAATATCTCCCTGAAAATTATTTAGATTTACTTAAGCATTCAACATCATATTTTTTGCATATGTGCTTATGGGATATTTCTATTTCTTGATCATAACAAAAGTCCTCTGTTTGAATGAGAGGATTGCAACGATATTTTTTAAATTTCGACAAATTTTTGTATGAATCTTTTTTGTGAAATATTTACCTTCAGAATATACTACATGTGCACTTAATTGAAGTAAATCAGAGAAATTGCGTGTCGACAAAAGATCAAGTCTCGTAGGATGTAGTAAATCGATACGGATAAATCTTCCCTTTTGAATAAAGTATAAATTGAATTTGACGAGTCCGAAAAATGATACATAATCAACTTTCAGGAATGCCTGTCATGATAAAAAATAGATATTAGAAAAAATATTATGATGAATATTAGCGAATTAATGATTGAGGGAGTTATTGTTTATTAAGACGAAAATTAACAATTGTTTAAACACTTAAATGCACTAGATTCGGTTACTTCGAAGTTAATTTGGACAATGTTTTTAAGGTAAAGGAACAGGGATATTTATTAAAGACAATAGAATTGTTCATAAATTCGTAAATGTGTTATTTAGAATGTTTACATATGCTCTTTTGTAGAATTAAAGAGGCTATACTTAAATATATTTATTTAAATAACGAGTTACTATATTACCAATAATAGTATTATTGGATAATATAATAACCAAAATATATATGGATTCTCACTTTACCGTAATTATTATGGCAAACAAATAATCATATTTATCAACCTACATTGTTGTCTGTTTTGGACAGTAATGGATCATGTTGAGAATTTCATTTTAAATGAAATATTTGTGTATTTTTTATATGTATTTTCATTTAAAAAAATATTTATTGCCATATCATCGTTTTGGATGGAAAACGATGAAGATTAGAATATCGCAAAAATTCAAAATTGAAAAATTGGGTAATTCTTCATATCCGTGCCAAAAAGATACGTATTAAAAAGAATTAATTATTTGATATATTTAAGTCTTTATCGAAGACACAAATATCAAAAACGCATGGATATTTCCAATGCAATTAGGTATCAAATTATTATTTTAATAATAGGCATGTTTTTAATATTCAAGCTTTCAAAAACCTACAATAAATATTAAATAATGTACAGAAATATATAATATTAAAAAACATAAAATTAAATGAATAAGAATCATGTTAATAAAATTACCTTTTGTGTCTTAATTAAATTGATGTCTATTCCATGGTATACGAGTAACGTCTGATTTCGAAGAAGTAAAGCGTAGGGATACGACACTTCATAATATACGAATTTCTTCACTTCTAAATCAGTTTGATAGCATTTTATGAATAAATAAAAACGATAAAAACAGATTTGTTCATGCGTATTAAATGACATCGATCTGATATAAGCTAGGGAATACAGGTTATTTGGTGAATATTCAAAATCAGTGACATTTTCTGCCAAAAGCTTCAAAAAATTGGTTTTCAAACAAAGTACAAAAAGGTTATGACTTGAGTCTAGAATAAGTAATAAATTTTTATGATGATCTACTGCCATCGATGATACAGTAAACCCGAATTCGTACAAATCAATCGTATCGAAAATATCGTATTTGCGTTTATAAACCGATAGTGTATGATGTTTAAAATAGTATATATCGCGTTTCAACATATCAACAGACTTTGGAATCAATCGTTTAATTTTACTCGGCATCGATAACAATTGTCTTTCACATTTTGAAAAAGGATTGCCCATATAATCTAACTCATAGATGAACGAATTTTTCATCGATGTAAATAGTATTTGATTGGAATATTCTATTTAATATAATTTCCAACCATTCGAAATACAAATATCGGCATATGTCTTATTTGTAATAAGATTATATGCCTGAGATACACAAAGGCCTGGATCTAATTTGGAGAATCTAATGATAACAATTCATACCCGTCAAATCCATCCACTGGTTGAGTACCCGGTTCACATTTCAGAGTATCGGGTATGAAATCTGAAAATTCGTCTTTGATACAATACTTGAATTTGTAATAATAATTAAAGCGGCTGATATGATATCAGTTATTACCATTGAAAATCTTCAAGATAACAAGGACATGACTTGTTAAAATGAAAAGTGACCGTTCTGTTATCAAAACACCCTGCGTTAGTATTCTTTTTCAAATAAACAACTTCGTGCCCTTGATAACAATTTCCATTCGATCTTGACATACTCCATTCTGAATAATCTTTCAGTTTGCAGGGTCGTTCTGAAATTAAAACAATGAACTTAAAATGTTCATGAAATCTATATGTGCTGTAATAAATTGAGAATTATTGAATTTCCTCCGAAAATAACAACTCGCTCATTTTCGGCTCTCCCAACAATTCGAAATTCATATATGATTTCATCTGGTTCGAATATAGATATTTGATAAAAATTGTGTCCTTCGTCCAACGAGAACTTCATTTTGTTGGTTATTCTATCTAAACCAACAATTAATCCTCCGCCGTTAAGAATCTTAACGTCCAAGTTTGAATGAGGAATGTTTTTCCAATTTTGTCCTCCGTCAAATGTAACAAAATATTGGTACCGATCATAATATCCAGTTAGTTTCAATATCCATGGTTTTGGAAAGTAATCATTGTGTGAAAATGTACACCCCAGGTTCAATTTCGCATTACATAATCCATTTATACATCCATTGTTTTTATCTTCATATTTTAGTATTTCGAAACTTTTTCCATTATTCTTGGATAGATATGTATGATAATCTCTGTGGTTTCTAAGTAAATTGGCGAGTATCACTCCAGGTAAAGTAGGATGGATCATAACTTCACATTCAGCTTTATATACCCAAAAAAGATCGCATATAATTCTCACAAAATATGAGGTATTTTTGACGGATGTAAAGAGACACGTATGGCTATATTTATTCGTTGCAACAATATAATAATTTCCATGAGCATCGATGTATTTTTCGATATTCTTTAAATAATTTTATTACCTTAATAACAAAAAGATTCGGTAAAATAACATTCAATTTTCGTGTTGTCTCATAATCATATATCATTAAATTCCATTCAGAATCTTCAAAAAGTCTACTTTGATTTAATGCCGTTTTATATTTTACTAGCAAAGATGTTGGCGACTCTATAAACCATCCATCCATCGATCGAATATTAAAAATTTGAGAATAACTATTTGACATATTTAAAATTTGAATCAAATCATTTCCTAAATTTAGCGATAATTTACGATGAACTACAAGCATCAATGGCTTATAATCGATATATGAGATTGTTCGAACGCCTTCACTGATCATTTCGAATGTTCGGCCATAATCTTTACTTGCGTACAATGTAAATTCATATTTCTAAATTGTAAGAAATTCACGAATCAAAATGATTATTATTTTATTTAATGATGATGTTTTTTTCTTGCACTATGGTCAATTGCGTTGATCACCTTAATCCTTTAACACAAGCCAAATTGAGGTTTTGATAAATCTTACGATATATGCTGAATAATTCTTTCAGTATGAACACACTTAATCACATATGATAGGGGAAATTTAATTTATTTTTAAAGGTAAATAAATTTAAACCATACGGTAGAGTACACGTCCTCAAGTTAAAATGATTCATCAGATAATTTTTAAAAATTTTAGTCTAACACAAGCCGATTATTAAATATAATTATGAATATGGTATCCCGCTTCTATTGGTTTAAATATGATTAATTCATCAAAATATATCGCAAAGAAATGATGAATTTCCTTTTTAAAATTTGATGGTCGATTATTTACAACCCAAACATATTTATAGATTGTTAACATTTAATTTTTAATGCTTCATAATATATTTAAAGTAATTTAAAAAACCATTTTTAAAACAACCATCGTGTATTTCGAACTTCATCATTTAATAGTGCATATTTTTGGGAAGATGGAATGCAATTCAAATACAAGTATCATGATAAATTCGAATATTTGATCATAAAAATATGATTATGTGACGTTCTGATGATATCAATAGTTATAATTTGTAAGATACTAAAGAAAAATTTGAAATAAAAGCATATAATTAGGAATTGTTGATTTATTTTAATGGATTAACTTTGAAACACATAATGATATCGAATATTTAAAGTTAAATAGTTGGAAGATTTGGTATATTTAATATATTTGAATAACTTCACAAATATACTATTCATTTTCAATTAATATTACTCCTATAATTTTAATTACTTGGATATTTCAACTTTAATATAAATCAATTTCTTCGCTATTATTAACAAATTTTGAAAGTCATTAAATAATAAAAATTTGATTAAAAATCTTAATATTGTCTAATTTTATATTAAAACTATATTTTCAAGATTCAAATATAAAATCATAAATTTGGTGATAATAATAAATGATTATAGCAACTGTAATATCATTAGGTATATCATGTATTATCTATGATCATTCATAATACATTTGCAGTTAATAATTTCAAAAAGATCCACGGAAACTTTATATGTAGGCGTTTGTTGTAACAAAAAATATTATGAAATCTATATATTAGGGCCATTCTAACACGCAGACAGATTGACCAGTCGTATACTCGCTTTCCGTTACTGAAATTGAAATGATAGTTTTAGCAGAAATCTTAATTTTTCATTACATGTTTCTGATAAATCAGAACATTTTCATGTCAGCATGAGTAAATGCGAAATCAGATGTAAAAATGTTTATTAAAAATTAATATCACAGCGAAATATTATTCAACAATACATGAAAATATTCATAAAATTTTACACATTAAACACCATCATTTGATACAACTCCAAATCAATAACGTCTGATATAAAGTGACGCGTCATTCGCATGAATATAATTTTATTGGTATTATTTATTTAGTTTCATTAAAGTTTTTAGTTAACCATATGTATGTGACATATAACTCAAAATTAATCACAACCATATGTATGTGACATATAACTCAAAATTAATCACATATATCCACGATTATGAAATATATTTTGACTTTTAAATCTGCACCTAAACAGAATGATTTTTTTCAATATGCGTTATTTAATTTGATTAATACAAATTTTTTAGCTAGGATTTTATCATAAAAGTGACCATTTTCTAAATCACATACATCGCAATTAATTAAATCAAATATCATCAGATAATGAAAACATGAGTATTCAAATATTCTAAATCTAAAATAAGAAAAAAGGAATCTCAACAATGTTCAAAAAAATAGGACACTTGAGGATGAAAATTATCATTTTTTGAGGTATGATAAACGAGATACTCCACTCTCTATCGAAATCTTCCAAAATAAACCATATAAACTATTTTGCGATATTCAATAATATAGTTGGCATTTTAGATGTGGTTTTTATTAGTTATTACAGAAAACTATTTAATCAGACTTTGATGTTTATTTTTTAAATATTTTTATCGATGAAAAACGAAGAGTTATCGAAAAATATATCTACTATTGTAAAAA
>JWZT01005574.1:52744-63059 GCA_000827895.1 Thelohanellus kitauei
GTGGGCGCATGTGCTTGAAAATGTGGATAAGGGGGAAGATTCTGATGGAGGTCCATTTAAATTGCATCAAAACATCGTTTAAGATTATATATGATCATATATTTTTCGGGTTTCATTCCAATGGTGGAGAAGCAGTTTAAACAAAACCTCCAATTTTCTGCTTACAATAATTGATGTTATTGTTTAAAAAGATAGAAAGATAGATGCGTGGTAATAAAATCAAGAGTGGAGAAAGGTACGTCATGTTAACTCCCGAAATATTATCGTTTTCTGTATAAATGATGAAAGAGATGACCCTGTTAGTGGAGGAATTCACGAACCGTCGAAATCTAAATGCCAAATTTATAGCAATTTGTAGCGAGTTTAAAGTGTCCTGAATTACAAATAAAATAATCCGCCGAATTTTCATACAACTTTTTTACGAATCCATCAGATGAGGTTTTTCCCTGATTAAAAATTAGTTCAATCGAAAAGGGTTGGTTAAAGGGGAACAATGATCTTACCCAAAGCGTCTGCTCATCCTGCGTGGAAATTACTAGTGATAACCTCCATTATTAACTACGGTCAGCGATTTTTTTTCAGAAATGCTTGAACTTGGAAGATAGTGCGAAAAAGTATCCAAACTAATTATATTTAACGAATATTTTACACTTATTTCCAATATCTTAGTTTATTGGATAAAATCCGGGTTTCATTGTCATGGTCGGCGTAAATGGTTTCAAAACCCAGTGTCACAAGCTATTGTATTCAGAAAATTGGAAGTTCTAATTACACAGCTTTTCCACCACGGAATGCAACCCTAATAGTAATAGTCGAATTATGTCAGAAAAAAATGTCTTGAAGTCATTTATATATTTTTATACTTGAGAATATTTCCTAAAACATAACGTTGTTAAAAAAAACTACCAACGTATTTGAGTTCCATGTTTTCGATCCTCAACGCTCATTGTTTTGATGAAAAACCTGGTAAATTCTTTTAATTTTTGTTGATTTTTTATACATGAAAATACTGCTTGCTTTGGGTTTAAGAACCTAGAATGGTGTAAATTTTATACTTACGGGAGTATGTAATTTTCGAAAAATCCGATTTTTTAAAATTCCCTGAAAAAACTAACCGAACTAGATGATGGATTCATGCCCCTTGAGGTCGCTTGGAAAAGGGGTTTAAAAAAATTAAGATAGTTCTAAATAATACATAATTTTGTCAGTGAAAACGCATTTTATTTTTTTAGTATCAAAATACATGAAACTGAGGCAAGATGCAGTTGTTAATAGAGATAGCCGATAATTAAAATATTTCATTAATTTCATTGGAATTATATATATTTAACTTCAAAATGAGTGGGAAATGTGATATTATTGTGAAAAAGAGGAAAAGCGGCGATCCTGTTGTATTTTGTGTAGTTTTTACTTCTGAACATGTCCAAGATTAAATTGCGGATATCTTTTGTGGTCTAACTTTAAAATAATGTTCTTTTTCATGGGTAAAATTCTGTTTTACTACCGTTCATGTTTAGTTTATTTTTTTAGAACTATTCTACGAGCGACATGGCGGGGGAGAAAATTGGAAGTTGCTTCCACAACCGTTCCATGTATGGTACTAGTTTAAGTCAATTTCCAAGTCAAAACTTGTTTTTAACCAAACTCGAAACAAAATGTAACGGATGGTAGCTAAACTAAAATTTCCAACTTTATTCCAACTTAAAGGTTGATTTTGATCATGGTAAAAGGAAATTGTAATTGTAAAACTAAAGGATAAAAGACTTAATTATTAAAGGGCGAGGTTGAAGTTTCAGAAGACAAAATATACCTGAGACCTCTGAAATTTTTTTTACTTCACGGCTGTATTTAATTTAAAATGGCCCATTTCTTTTGACCCTTATAAAACATATTTTGCATTAATGCGGGACTACTTTAAATTTCTCTATAACAGAAGTCAAAATTAATATTCGCAAAAATATGGGTGTAAATGAATTCGGTTTAACTGGTTTTAATTAACCCGTGAGTAGAGTGTTTGATGATTAAACAGCTTATTAGAATTAAATCTTTTCCTGTCACATCGTTGTCAAGCTCTGATTAAATTGAAATTCAATCTAATTCGACCATCTGAGAAGTTTCGTTTTTTGACTTTTAACAATTGGATAGGGCGAAGCCAAACGAATTCGGATGACATTGTTTTATCATGAATATCCATGGATTAAGGCGCGATTCGTAAATGAACAATAACCTTCAAACGATCAATGTATTTCGGTCATATAAGGTGGTTAAAATACACTCGCCCTCTGTATTTGTTCTTGTGGCACAAAATGGAAACGGCAGACGTCAACATTGTACCTGCCACGCAGATAGGCGGATAGTGAAAAGAATTAAACCGATGCGACCCGAAAATTTATCACCAATTTGACTACGAGACAGACTAATTTGTCTGTTTCGCATCGAAACTTGATCATGAAGAACGAAAAAATCTCGAATAAAACGTGTAACAAATTCTTATATTTACAAATGTACAAAAATTCTGAAGGCAGAAATCAAAATCTGAACGATGGACTCAAGAAAGTGTACGCCTCTACTAGGATATATGAGGTCTGACTTGGATTCCGGTTGGCTCCATATCAAACTTTAAACGTGAAGGACGAACTCTGGTTTATAAGGCTACATTCGTAAACTTGTGAATTCCAGATATATAACTAATGAGATTGCCAAATGGACAAATCAAAAATTGGTTCAGCCAGAAAAGAAGGGCAGTGCAAAATTAAAGCAAATTTTGAAAAAATCTAAATATAAAGTCAAGACTAAGTATAAAATCACTTATGTCGGTTTCTTGACTGTAAATCCAATAGAAAATAATTATTTCTTGCTATAAAAGTTGGAATCTAGGTTTTGGAAGCTGGTGGCTTCAGAATAGGTGCAAACAGGACCATAAAAACACCAACAACCACAAAAATGAATAGAATATATTGTTCGGTCTTCAACTGTTCGTTTGCAAACAGATGCAACATAACGAAAGAAAGCACCACGTTCAACGAAAAACTGGCGCCTACAATCATGGGCGAAAGTTTTTTCGTGCAATAAGCCATCAAACCATACGATACGGGACATAAGATAATTGAAGAATAGAGTACCGGGATGAGGATCTTTACCTGGATATCGTAAAAAATATGACTTTTAAAGCAGAAATAGGGAATCACCAGAACCAAATATATCATGAAGCCGCAGGTTACCGAATAGGCTTGTGTGGTCAGAGGACGACTCTTGAAAATGGAATCCGGGTTACGGTAAAAAAGCTTAGCTTGGCACACGTATTGAAGTGGGAAAATTAAGTTATTCACAACTGCTAATACAGTACCGATGATGAGGCTTCCAGCCCCTTTACCTTTTGAAAACCCTTTGAAGTGTATTACGACAATACTGGTCGCAAAAGCACAACCAATAATAATTCCCAAAAGCTGCACGATGGCCCAACGCTGGCGAATCGAAGTGATTGTCTCAATTCGGAACATGTAGAAGTATATGGTTGTGACGATGGGAATCAATTGACTAAATATGGCACAATAACTGGCAGATGTATAAACAACTGCATACAGGTACAGAAAAGGTACCATTTGATTTACCATGAAACCGATGATGCCGAAATAACAAAGTTCACTTTATAAAGTAACGCTTACAGTTTAAAGGGCGGCCTGGGAATCGTTAAACCTTTTTCGAAGACTGCCGCAAGAAGCAAGGTCACGGGAGCTGAAATGATCCCTCGAAAAAACAAAAACAAGGGAATGTCGATTTTGAGTTCTTTGGTGAATTTAACAGAGACAACTCCGTATCCAGCGAGAATGAGTTGCGATATGACTGTGAGAAATCCAACAAATACATAAACTTTGATTCGTTCAAATTTCGCATTTTTTATCTCGACCTTGTCATTCTCCAAGGTCGCTTCTGGTATTTCGGTAGTTGATGAGGATTGAGACATTTGAAATTATGTCATTTTTACGCTTGCGCTGTTTGGAACATGCAATGATGTACATTAACGTCTGAGTTATGGATCAACCCTCTAATTTTATCATGTAAAAATCAGAGACTAGGTAAATCATGTTAATTTTGTTTAGTTTCTCTGATCTATCAATCACAATTTCAAAATATGTATCAGTTTTCCCAAGCCTGAGACTTACAACCCTTGCCAACAATCGCAGCTATTTTAGGTCTAACTGCGTGCTGAATTTCACGGCATCCACTATCCGAATGGTTGTCAGACGGTTCGTACCAAAAAAACTTCCAAAATCATTCTTATTTTTGTGTACATCACGCCATCATTATAGTATGTAATTGAGAAAACAACTCGGCAATCTTTATGCATGCTCGATTGTAAAATGTATGGATTTATTGGTTCTATGTTGAGATATCGCTGAAGTATCGATATTAAATTGCTCACAACAATTCAAACTTTCACATTTATATACTTGAACGATTCATTAATATTAAAAATACCCAAGCCATACTAAATCGTGAATTTTATTTACCAATCATTGTTATGAAATTAATAATGATTCAGTAATTGCCCAATTTGTTACTTTACACATGATATATGCTATCATGCTCATTTGTATGTCCCAAGTTCAGTTATTAATATACGAAAAACTGTGAAAATCGAGTTTTGATCCCTGGGTCGACGGTTTTCCGGTTAAAAGCATTAATTTGAGATCGATCGAAATCTAAATCGTCGTCATTAATGTCAAACATCGAAAAGGCCCAAATCTCAGCATTTAACTGAGCGATCAGTCAAATTTGTAAACCTTCCGCATATTGCAGGATGGAAATTATCTCAATGTAGGAATTAACATTAAAAAACTGGATCGTTTTTGGTATCGAATAATCAAACTAATGAGCCCACTTTCGAACATGCTCTCACCACCCATATTTGACCCAGTTCGTTGTTCTGGATGATCCACAGAATCTTAATTACCGTATTTCTCTTCATGGTACCCACTTTTGACCATAAATATCTGCGCAAAGCCCCAACATTGCTAAACTATCCAATTTGATTTTTCTGTTTTCCCATTAGCCTCCGATCATAATTATTCATTGCATAACACCAATGAAATGGTCTGATCATTCCGGGGCCCTTTTTGGCAATCAACTGATAAAAATATATTTCACATTTTTTTTTCGCACAAATCCCCGAAATAAATGTTTGGTGTCATAAAGTTAAGATTTCTACCCAAAAATTAACAGTAAACGATTTTTTGATAAGGTTATCTTGAGATGTGAATCGACGTCCATTCCAATCATTGTTCTTGAACATCTAATCGGTTTAAATACTTTGATTAAGCCTTTTTCTTCAACTTTCGTCATATTTTTTCTTCCAATATCGATAATTTGTGATAACACTCGGCAATAATCATGCCTGTAATTACTGACACCCGAAAATGCGTCATGGTTGATAACTCCAGAATAGGTGGACTTTTCTCCCAAATCACTTGAATCCAAAAACATTCGTCCAGCCTCTAGACTTGGAGGTCATTCTTTGTCAAATGGAGAGTACAAAGTGGAAATATATGTGTGGCATGGTTTACTCTTCATTGTTTTTATATATTAATTCAATCAAAATTACCTATTAGTATATTTATCAGATATTCAGCAATCAAGGGGTTGTGTGAATTGTTCCCAGAATTTTTTATTTGGTTATTTTTGACACAACTCGGCTGAATTCAATAATTTTTTATTGTATACAGATGTATTGACCAGAAATATTCACACGTTGGGCTCAGTAGGTTAATTGTGATCGGATTCGGATTTTTCAGTGAAGTTTATTAATCACGTTAAATCAAGATCGAGGTTATCACCTGAACTATGAGAGCTGCAAATTTTTAGACAATAATTTAAGTTTGGAAGGATTTGGAATCCATGGTTAAAACAATGGGAATTTCAAATCGAGTCTTTTGACCGTCTTCACATTTAAACTCTCAATTTTTTGTATTTTATTGATCGTATCTCTGAAGTTCGAATACAGTAATCTTCGAGTTGCGCTGGGTGATCGATTCGACTTTACACAGATGCATTCCGAATAAGGTTAATTTTTTAATATATTTAAGAAATCGAGATTCGGGTCCTGAACATATGATCGCTATGGGTGTTTAACACATATCAGTAAAATCATAACAATCGACAAGAAAACAAAACGGATGTAAATATTTTTACTTTGGTGATCACAAATGCACTCGTTTTGCGTCATAAAAATGGCGTATTGATGTTTTTTTAAGGTTACAAGAAATTATGTACTATCGATTTTGATTAAGAACTACAGCAAACAAAAACTGTAGTGTTGCTTTCAATCATAATTACCCTTTAAAACTTATTAGTTATTGAAGCTGGTGTAATTTAATAGGAAAAAAATGAGATGATATTGACGCTAGCTGCCTTTCCTGATTTCAAGTTTATACAAAAAACTTTGAGTGCCTCTGACTAAAGACCTCAATATTGATCTCTTGACGGAAAGAAGTCAGACAAAAAAATACAACAATTTGCACTTCAATTTACTGATTTTTGAGTGCCATAAGGCTTAATCAAGCATCAATACCTCGTCTCGATTATTTGTGGGAACTTTAAAAGAGTGGGTGATGATCATCATATTGCATTCTAATCAGGATCCACCACAAAAGGTAAAGAACGGGCGTGAAGCCAAGTGAAATCTAATTTAGTTTTACAACCACCCATGGTTTCAGAAAAGCTCGCGGTACAAAGGGATTTTTGTTTAATTACCGATAATGAACAGTTTCGACGACCAATACGTCGGTAATCAATTCATGACAGAATCAATAAAACGATAGTTGGAGCCTTCAAGCATCAGATGAATGGAAATAATTCCCTTTATTTTATGTTGTTAACAAAATAAAACTTCGCACACTGGAAACTGCACATCGTTCCGAAATCACCTAATTTTACTTAGTCGATTGTGCAATGTAAAAGTAAGTACCTATCGTTTTCTTCGTTGATGAATGATATCAACACTAGTATGACCCCATCATCCAGGCCCTCTGTGTGATTGATAGCCTCCAAACATATAGGGTTAATTCCATCTCGTAGTTGACTCGGGAATCGTCGGAATGATTATGGACAAAAATAATTAACTATCAATATTGGTTGGTTTTTATGGACAAGAGGGTTCCCTGTTCATAAAATAGTAAAAATTGAAACAACTTATGATGTTTGAGGGTATTCGATTCGAACTTTCAACATCAAAAATCAAGCCATCCAAGAAACCAAAAGCTAGTTGATTCTCATAAGAAAATTGCAATCGTCGTGTTTTTTTCAAAATATTTGAATTATTCCTTCCCCGTGAACAACGAATCTCGACATCAGAATTTGGGAAAACTCAGAACTTAGAAAATCCGATTTGACAAGTTTTCATTAATAGTGTAAATGCTATTCTGTGATAATTTATCAGTCAAGCGATATCACATGCGTTTGAACATCAGAAGTATGATTCAAATGCTTAAAACATGGCCAAGATTTTGTGAATCGACATTCGTAATAGTTGATAATTCTAAATTTCTTTTCGTCTCTGTCGCTATTTGTATCTTGATTCAGATATAGATTCATTACAATTTTTAATTAATTTCAGTGGTCAAAGTTGAGTGCCAATTCTTCAAAGCTTTTGATGGTATACAGACAGTTTTGATTAACTTAGTCTGTTTTTGATTGTGAATTAATTTTATGAATTATTTATTCATGGTTTGAATCTGAAAACTGGAAAAAAACTCAAATGAGTAATGTAACACGAAATGATTTAAACGATATAATGTCTCAAAATCTTTACAAAATCCAACGAAATAACAGAAAATATCAGAATTATATCCAACACATTTTAAGACACAAAAGGGCAGTTTTAAATAATAGTAACGAAACAAAGATGAGAAGGAACATTATTTCAGGGTATATAATAATGGTTTCCTAATAATATTAAAATGCAAGTTTTCTGGATTTCGAATATATTTTGAATTTTGTATGGTATTTTAGTGGATTCTTCGGTGTGATGTTTGGAAAATTTCATTTGTTGTCGATTTTTTAATTCGTAAAATTTCGACAATTACATGAAAATAAACTAATCTTTGCATACCTCACCAAGGTGATTTCTAAACTCACAAATTGGATCCTACATCGATGACTTCATTGAAAAATGAATGGAAAATGTAATACTGTAAAGGGATTTCATTCTAAAGAGCGCACATATCCTAAATCGCACGTGAGAAATTATACATGATTTTATATTTAATGTCCCAAAATATTATTTGCGGGTTTTTCCACATTAAACACTCGTGCCTCTTTTACGTTTGAAAAATTTGTAGAAAAATGATGAATCAGCACTTATAACACGAAATTCTTGAATTCATTAGTACAATTCAGGTTTTTCATTCTCAAACTCACATGCAGCGTTTTCGGTTCAATTACATCCGTTTTCTGTTCAATGTCGTTGTTTTGAAAATGTACAATATCATTCATACCAATGATTTACAATTTCAAGCAAACAATGAATTTGAAATTGTTTAGCTGTCGAAAACATGAATTCAGTTTTAGCCACCCAACCGGCAATAAAATTGATGAAGGTATAAGTATAAGAATTATAGAAGCTCATAAAGCTGGAAGCTCGATAGCAACAATACCAAATTATGAGAATTTACCTAGATTGACTCTATCCAGTTTTCTCAACAAGTTTCGAAAAGGGGGAAGTGTCGAGAAAGAAGAGTGACTCCAGATATAAAAAAATATATCTGAGCTCTTCTTGATGAGGGTTTCACAATATCTTTGAGAAATATCTGTGACGGCCACGGTTGATACAGAAACATGAAGATATTGATTCAACGATCTTTGAACAATGAATTATTACTTAAACCAATTTTGTTAAACCTTAGATGAGTTTTATTTTTCAAAACAACGAAATTGAGCCGAAAACTGATGAAATTGAACCGAAAACCCTGTAAGAAATACACAATTTATGAATATGAAAATGTATCTTTCTACCATTAAATTATCTACACATTTTTCCATGGTAAATTAACATCATAAAAGCGCAACTGCGAAACAAATTCTTAAAAATTATTTGTAGATTTTTAACCATAAAACCAACCTTTCAATCATTGTGTTGCTAATATACCATCTAGCATTTGTTCACCTTGCCTAACTCAGAGGAATCCTTGTCCGATAAGAATCCTCTGAGGGTAGACTCCATTTCACGAAACTTTTTTTTAGTATTCGCCAACATTTTTCAGCGTGCAGGTGGATTAGTGGTCGTTTTTACATGTTACTTCAAAAATTGAAATCACTCTCGGATTGTTAAGATATTATGACCTTCTGCACTCGGAAATTAACTGCGATTAGTGTAATCAAATTATGGTTGATGGTCAAATGTAAGAAGTTTCGGATGAGGTTTATTAATTTCTCGTATTTTAATAAATTACATAATAATGTTTGAGATAATTTACTACACCATGACATGTAAAAAAAAATCAATAAGATCTGGTAGACATAATTTCATAATCACAAGGATCGTTCTTAGAGAATACTTAGATGCAACTAATAAAATTTATATGGCATATTCGAATGTGCGCCTTAAACAGATTGTGATCGGAAGTTATATAGCAGTTTCTGACACGGGATCCGCTAAATCCGCGGTGCACAACCTTTCTGAGATGAGGGGCTCAATTCGAATTCTGAAAACCTTTAGGGTCAAACGAATGATGCGCAATTGTATTTCTGCCTTTAATCAATAGAACGCCATGAAAAATATTCCTTGAATATCTGTATTTCGGCTTTAGCATTGATGTTCTCTGGCCCCATCAGACCAGCAGCAAGCCTTTATGTTGCCAGCGAGCCGGACGTTTTGCACCACTGCGCTAAATGGACTAATGTTCTATGAAAAGTTTTTCTAAAATTAGTGCCATACTTTTTGTTAGAAAAGGTTAACAGAAGATTTAACCTTTGGGGACCCTGGAAAGATCGTTCAGATCGATTAATAGGTAATTTCTAGGGCCAAGTACAATAGAGGTGTGAATTTAAAACTATGTTAGGTCATGATTTAGTAATACCCCAATAGTGGGTACTAGAAACGATTGACATTGATTCGAAAGTACTTAGGAAGGTATTAATTGAGATTGGACCTGTTAAATTCGTTCCCAACCGAAAGGAATCAACGCCATCGGGAATAATAATGAGGTATTTGAATAATTTTTAAATTACAGATACGCTTCTCCTGGAATGGAAATCCATACCGATTGTTTTACCTCTTGTAAAAGTGTTTTCTTGTGAAATTAGGTTTGGCAAATTTACC
>JWZT01005574.1:74786-90814 GCA_000827895.1 Thelohanellus kitauei
CGAAAAATATATTCGGTAACAATTATATACTCTGGTTTGTCTTATTTAAGTCGCCTGACAGAGTATGAACGCTTTACACTTCTGGTTATTGTCTCAAAAGCCAAATACAAGTCGTATTTTGGCTTCATCTGTAAAAACAAAGAATTATTATCACCCCTAAAAAAGGCTGTAATAGCTGAATCAAAGTGCTTTCGGCCTGATATATATTTTCGAATGGTTCAATTTTTGATCCTGGAACTTTCTAAATCGACATTTTACAAAAAAAGAATAAACATTCAGTTAAATGTTATGGGGGAAACAACTATTTGTCCAAGTTTGAGTAGATTGATGAAAAGAAGTCTGAATCTTGAGAGAAATTATCCGGCATGAACCGTGTTTTCTTGTAAGAAATGCAAGTATTTCGGTATTTGCTATCTCAGCATTGATGTTACATTTCTCCTATTTTTAATGTACTATGAAAATATTTTGTTGTTGGCGTGGTCAAATGTCGTATTTTCTCATTTCGGAATGTACTCAAATCAACGAATAAAGCGTTTACTTCATCTCCTCGAAGATAAACTACCGTCTGATTCATAGATTATTGAGGAATTTTATCGGTTCGCTGATGTCTCGCCATGGCTTTATGGTGGAAAATATTGGGAAACACCAGTCGATTCAGAGACAATTTTCTCAAAGCCAATATAAGCAGTCTAAAATATATTAAGTTCTATTTGCTTTCAGACTGGGCCCTTCTAGTACAAGATGAATGGTTTTCCGACGCTTAAACTTTTCGGCTTTTTTCCTCAAAATGATTAAACTCTGCAAATTTCCTCAAAATGATTAAACTCTGCAAATTTCCTCAAAATGATTAAACTCTGCAAAAAAAAGCAGAGCCCTATATTTTAGTTGAACGAAGTGAAAAAATGACCAGTTTAGATTGAGCACATCTTCATAGGAATTCATAAATATGAATTCATCAAAAAGAGAAAACAATTTCTGTCTGAGTGACTAGAAACTCTGAGTTCTATGATCACGCGCTTGAATAATCAACAACCAGAATTTGTTTGGTAAAAACATATGATGCCCAGATCTTCATTGCTTTATATTTTAAGATATAGACACTGTCTTATCTCAACCTTTTTCGAACAAGTAAAAGGGTAGTTTTTAGTTTCCAAAAGACGACTATAACCGAAGTCAGAAAATATCCACTCATTACATAATAGGTTCTTGAGGCGCCAGTTCAAAGTGACGACATTTTGAGTGTTGATAAAAGCAAAAAATATATCTACGGACCGGAGGATCATTTTATGTTTACCACGAAAGGTTGTATATTAAATATTACCAATTTCAAATTAAGCATATTTTAATCAGATAAACGTTGCGATTCGCGAATTCTGAATTCATATTTACAATTAGAATTTCGATATTCCGATTTATTGTCACCAGTTTATGATGTTGGAAAGTTTTTATGGAAAATAGAAACGGAATAATGATATTTTTTTTAAATCAACGATATTTCAGAAATACAAAATTAAACAATCGGTATTTTTACTCCTGATTCTCAAAGAGGATTCTCATGATTTACTAAATCCCGTGTTAAACAATATCCTGGGTATCGAAGCATACTATAATGAATGTATATTCCCAAGTAAATGACCGGCTTACCCACATGAAAATGTATCATATGTATGTAAAATTTGAAAATGGTAACGAACGATTTAGATGTCATTAATCGATTCTGTTCTGTGCTAATCTCGTAGCATTTGATGAGGTCATGGTCCAGATACAAATTTCGAAGATAAAGACCTATCTCAATCAGCTTGACTATCGAAGAAATAAATGCTGCACTACTGATAAATCAGTCTACTCTGAAATCCAAGTGGTCCTTGGTTATGATTAAATAGTAACATTACCAAAGAAAAACCACGAAAGAGGTATTTTATTGCGATATTCTTACTTTGAGTTTTGAACGAAACAAAATTTTTGGCAACATTTTACGAGTTTAGTCAATGACGATGAGAATACTTGTTTTTATGCTTGGGAAAGATGTTTTAAAAACTCATTCGAAAATTCTCTTTAAATTCCAGTCATCGCGTACTTGATTTAAGGGCGCAGTGAAATGAGAATTTAATTGGCCCAATCCCAATTATTACAAAATTTGGGGTGAAAATTCATCCGAAAATATATGTATTTAAAGTTTATGCCATCATGTCAGATTATTCATTCAGAATTTATATTTAAACCCCGAGGAGCGCATTTGAATCCTTGAAAGTGTTATATCCAATTTTCTCTTTAAAAATTCAGGCGTCTGATATTATCATACATAAAATAGATGGAGTATGATAAATATTAATGAAAAATGCGAAAATTTTATGCCCTTGTCAAATAGATGTGAAAGAATTAACAGTCCTGTCAATATAAGTTATTTTGGTCAACTATGCATTGATTTGGAAAAAAATGAAATGTTTGTGATTGATTTCATGGTTAATGTTCTTCCAAGAGTAAGAACGATTCAAAGTGGTACTCTTGAAAATAGGTGGTGCCACAAACGGGTGAAAGAAATATGTTGATAAAAAACTTACATTGGGCTTTAATTAATTTAATCGTGAGACCAAAGGGTGTCGGAGATTTCAGTTTTTGTAATTTTACTTGTACTGTTGTTTCAAATATCTCATCATCGTCGATAATTTCTTGAAAAATGATTAATTTTTTATTCTTGTCAGACCGACAAGGAATGAAGTTGGGGTCAAGTTTCGGAGTTCTTCTATACATGATTAACTCTAAGTGTAGTGCTTCCTTTAATAGATATAATTCGGCCCGTTTCCAACTCTTGCATTAATCATGAGATTACCTGCAAAAAGACTCCCTTTTCGAAATGATGCACACTTGAGTGCTTAATAAGTTCCATCCAACGATATTTTCTAAATTCGTTAAAAACGTTTCATTCTCTATCATCACCTTCAAATGTGCCGATTAGTACGCATTTTTCGATAATTCTTATCCCACTTTCAAGATTAATATAACTCTGTTGAAACTGGGAATCACACCGGTAGTAATCGGTACGTTTGAATATGATGAAAATTACGAAAATGAGAATTTCTAGAAAATAAAATAGACAAAAAAAATAAGACGAATGTTAAAGGAAACTGGCTAGACAAAGGGCAATGTCGGTTTCACTGATTACCATCAGGAAACTACAATTTCAAGATTACAATTCATAATCTCTCGATACTAAATACTATCATTGCCCACGAAACAAGAACTTTATCGCGATAACCAACGCATTGATACCAAGAATCACGAAAAATATCACATCCCACCCAAAAAATAATCTAAGGAAAAAACTCGAAACACTGAAAAAGAACCCGCTTTTTCTAAATTACTTCACCCTTTCTCTTCGAATTAAGTTTGAAGTTATCGAAACACGAGTTCATACGAACGTCCTCTGTTACCTAGAGAAAAAAGTAACGTGGTTTTTCTGGTTATTATTATCATGAAAATAATTTTAAATCTATAAGCGAACAAATCCCCGCAAAAACAGGCTGTTTTTATCTTCCCGAAATATCTGCTCTGGTTGACCCAATACAAAAATCAAAACCATATCCCCAGAAAATGCAATTCAAGCTCATGGAAGCTGAAAATTCAATCCCGAATGGTATATTAAACTAATTTTGGATGTAAATAGAAAATGATTACCGAATGTTGTAGGAAGGATGAAAAGATCAACTAGCAATATTTTCACACGTAAAAATGGTTCAGAAATCCAAAAATAATTTACCTGAATATCTTGGATGGTTTGACGAGCGTTTTTGCAAATATTTTCAAAAAATTAAGCTGATCTGAACATGCCATTTTGTTAAATCCTAAATCTTGGCTTAGCAACTATGCCCCGATTAGAATTTAATCCAATTGTTACTTCATCTTGGAATCATACTTATTACAAACCCCGCGAGAAACTTTATCATTTACTTATTGACCACCTTCCTGGTCGTCGTCAAGCTATTCCTCCAATATCAGCAATATTGTAGTTCTGATCCCGGCCAAAATCTACCTATTGTTTTGGTTTCATCTGTCCTCTAATCTTGATACTTATTTGTTTAACCATTTTGCTTTGAAAATAGGGGGCTGAATCTTATTTCTCTGAAAACTGCTCATTTATTTCTCCGATATTTGTCTGACCACCCAACGCTGCTTTTGTATGGCAGAGCCCGAAAATCACTTGACATCAAGAGAAATTCTTGACGTTACTATTCAAGGACACAAATATATGTAATTAAACTCTTGTTGAATTCAACAATCAAAGGGTGAGAATATGAGTGGAATTTATGGAAACTCCGAGTTCTAAGGAGGTAGCACATTTTTTTCATTTGCTATTTATTCAAAATCTACGGACTGGCTCCTCTTTCTTTGCTCTGAACAACTGTTAATCTAGATTTTTATCCCGTCATTCATTGACGAGAACAATTTTATAATATCCGGCTCACGGATAGGAATCCCGAGGTTCGGCGAGCATTAACCGCAACGTTTCAGGCACGTGGACAAACGTCATTTTGTTTTATTCCGTCACTAAGCATCAAAAAAGTAAGTTTTATCCTATTTTCAATGAGGAAAATTTGTGCATATTAGTACTCTGCGAAGACAGAAGTTATACTGTCTTTGACCCATACCTCCATAATACAAACGGGATTTTGATTTTTCCCCTTCTCAAGTTTTTTGAATATTCTTCTCAGTTAGAGCGCCTTAGTACGATCAGTTTATGTTTAGATCTCAAGATTAGTTCTGGTTTAAATGGGTTTTCAATAATTAACGTATAATATAAAATGATGTCAAAATTATAGTCAACTTTCTAGATAGCTGTTTACTGTAAAGGCATTAAAAAAAGAAATTATACATAAAAACTGAAATCCTTACGTATTTATATCAACAATTCTTGATGAATATGATCACTTGTGTCGTAAAGAGTCGTATATCTGTTTACAACAGTACATTAAATTAGAGACCAATAATTGTTTTGGATGTCAGAGAATAATGATGATAACAACGAGTGCCTCTAGCATGAGTTTTTCAGAATGTTAAGCCTAAATTTACAGTAAGTGAGCTTTATAAATTTTATAAAAGTTAACCACATTAAAACATCTGTAGATGATATGATTACCACTTCTAAATGTAATTCTCATTCAAAAAAGAGTTAAATCGTTGATTTAAAAAATATTATACTGTTTACAAATGAATGGCAAACTATTTAGTTTTTAACACCTTCGTTGTCTTAATATCTCGATTATCCGATCAATAATCACATTAAATATGTTATGAATTTCGAAAATATCCAACACAAGTACAATTCTTGACTCCTTGCGGCCACGAAATTAACGTCTAAGTACTACCATTAGGCACTATTTCAGATTATCGACTAGCACATTCGTATGCCAGCCTTTCAATAGCTATTTTTCCACATGACCGGCATAAACTTCGATTCATTCGCAGTATTTCAAATGCTTTAGCTGATGAATCCCGTCATTTAAAGAACCTTTGATTGGATAGGATACAAACTGTGTATTACGTTTGCTTTTGAGGCCTGAATTCAGGGCTGCACAAATAGGACCATCAACAAATGCTCGGTATGAAGGATTCTCAATTTTGGATAGCACCATACTCATAGTCCGGATCCATCATAGAGAAGCACTTTTTCAGCTTTGGATGCATCATATTCAATGTCATAAAAATATTCGAGGGTTAAAAAACCGAATCATATTGGGTCGAACTCCTCGAATAGACCGAATGAAACAAAAGCGTTTAACTCATGCGAATCCAGGACGACCCTAATGAGGGCAGAGCTGCCAGAAATAATTCAATCGTGTTGGACAACGAAGACAATACTGAAAGCTATCTGTATTTTCATCACAAAAGGAGGATGATTGAAAGCCAGACAGCTTATTGTTGCTACATTATTGCAGGGGTATAATTACAAATGAGCCGGCCAATATCTAATTTCTCCGACGCCAGCCGGCCCCTTTGTTGGAATTCTAACAGTCCCGACTCGTCAACTTAAAAGTACTTCAGTTACATCCCATCCTCAGAAAGCAGGAATATATTCAACATTCACTCGGCGTGAAATATGGGTGCTTTCCACCCGTCTATAGCCTCATTTATTTACGTTTTCGGCGTTTAGACGCGTAAACAATTTCGTAAAACTATGCGCAGCTGCAAACCAAAATGTAATTAGTAAACGAGTCAAGGCCCTGAACATGCTTGATCACACATAATTACCAGCGGTAAAGAACTAGGGAAAAAGCTCTACCATCAATCGAGGAATTTAATGCCAGAAAAATATTTGAATAATGTTAAGATAACCATCCGGGCACGAACGCGAATTACAACTGTGAGAATGAAACGCTCCGCTCAGTGCACATGCTGAAGAGTCGCTGAGATGCAGTTCGGGAGATGAATGAAAAAGTTTAATGTTTAGCATGCATGTAAAACATGAATAATAGTTACCATGATCTGGTTTTTGATCGAAGGAAACGGGTTGTGTCGACCAATAATGCAAAATGTAACAATCAATTTAACAGAAACTCAAAAGAAGTAACAAAAAACATTTAAATTGATAGATGTAGTTTTATTTTCAGATATGCATAACTTTAGTCTCAAAGAATGTCTTGTTCTTTAAGGCACATATTCGAAAAAATGGTAACTATTTTTCATCTTGTACATGCATGCTGAACATTAAACTTTTTCATTTTCGTCGACATAGTTCTTTTTTATGTTCAAAAATTTATTTAAAAAAAGTGCCGTTATTGGTCTCAAAACCCGGTACATGTTAGTTGGTGTGAGATCAGCCCAAGACCTTTTATTAAATATACCTTGGTATTTTAATGATTATGTCACAAAAAATGTGCGAGAGATGCTTTGAACCTATTCCAGTCCTTTCTTTAGCCACTCAGAAGAGACATGGTTGAAAACGTCAACATCGTATAATCTCGTAATTTTTCTGTTTTTACGCTACCAATGAATGCCTCTAAATAAAAAGTAGTTGAATGAGATGCTGGTATGTGGAAGACGGCGTATCTGCATGAAAACTCCTCCACTAACACATTTGTACAAATATGAAGCATTTCCTTACCGACAACAATAAATCTGCCCATTTACAATAAAGGTATCACAAATCGTGCTCTGACACTCAGCTCATTCAAATTGTAAAAGAATGACGACTTAACATTAAACGCTGATCTCTCTAAACTAATGCTGCACAGCCTTTTTGAGAAGAGGACCACAATTCGAATTCCGAAAGCCTTCGGAGTCCAAACAACTGATGCGCAATTGTAATGCTGCCTTTTAGTCAATCGAAACATCATGAAAAAATGTGAGGAATATCAGTATATCGGTTTTCGCATCGATCTTTAAGGGTCACATAAAGCCTTGCAGCTGGCCGGGCGTTCTGCACCACTGCTCTAAACTATTGGCGAGTCAAAGTTCTAACTACCTCGACATCAACAGTACAGTAAAAGTGATTCCCATGCACATCACTGCCTCGAGACAAAAATAACATTTGAATGCACTTGATGTTTCGCATCTAGAAAACTAAGACCACAAAGGAGTTTGATCCATTCCCAGCTTTGTGAATTATCAGATTTTCTTTATCATATTTTTGATAATTTTATTTCTCGGCAAACAAGAACTAAAATAATTTAAGACGCTTAAGTTAATCAGTGTCAAAGTCAACACGCCATAATTGGGTCCACCAGGTAAAAGTAGAGTACCATCGGCGACAGATAAATCGCCAGAACTCGATCCAATATGTCCTCGAATTTTGTCAGAATCGTGATAGTATTATCAACCACTTTATATCATTCAATTTAATGCTCACTCCATATACTTTCTATCATAATGTAATCCATCTTGGTAGCCTGTCCAAGTTGTCATATAGTAAAGAGATTTTCTTGACAGAACTAATCAGACACCACTACTTTCATTGATTTTGGTAGTTCACAAAAGCTAGATAACTCGGGGAATCAATTAACATGAACAATCATATACTAATTTTATAGTCGAATCCCAACACCTAGGCACGCAACTCCAGTTTTATAGGTCGGAAATNCTCTCATAATGGGAACTGACTTTTCATATTTCGTTATATCCCAACTAGTATCGATCCTTTTGCGCCCTTATCATATTTGATAATATTATATTGATTATTCGATTATTTTCTATTCATAAATGATTCAATTAAATAAGAAACGTGAAATATTCATGGTAATACTCCTTCTGATGCAATATATTCACGTGACGTTGTATATTTTCTGACATACGATTGGTTTTTTCCTTAACATATTATCTCATTGAATGGTTCTTGATCAATGGATTCATTTGATCATTAACACTTGAAATAAGTCAAGAGTTCATAAACAATCAGTTGCCAGTATAATATAGAGATTGGGGAATCGAACTGTAGGTGAATGTTTGATCTATGTTTTTGTAATATCCTGGTAAATATCAAAGAAAGAAGCTGCCCATCAGATAGTACGAAGTCGAACACGGTTAGTGGTTCTTGGAGGATGAACAATGTTTCATATCGTTTCCCATCGGTACGACTAATCATCCGTCAATAAATATAAATTAATTACATGAATCAATGGTCCCTATATTTTTTGGTTCATGGTTAAGATCTGAATTCGTTGATTATTCGATAGATGGAAGATAGTAATGTACAGCCTTAATCAGTAGCTTATGATGTTGAACCCAATCCAAGGCGAACTGGTGAAAAATAAAATTCTGTAAATACAAGTCAATTCCTACATCTAAAAATTAGAATAAACTCAAATTATTTACCAAATGATTACAGTAATTAATTGTGGATTCGAGGTATGCCGTTTTTTTTAAGCTGCCAAACATATCAAATCACGAATTATCGTAAAATTCCAGTTCCTTTCACAACTTAGGCTCGATAAAATTTTGGATTCTGAAACACTTTATATCTAAAAACTTGACGTCGAACAAAAACATTGCTAAGAAAGATTTTGTCTTGTTTAAAGAATACTTTCTAATTTCAATTTGATATATAACTACTCCTTACGACCATGTTTCTAATAGAACCAGTTATATTTACCTCAAAAGGGTGAAATATTTTGGGATTCATTCAGTTTCGTCGTTTAAATATATCCTAACGATATTAGATTTCTGGATTATTTATAGAGACAATTAATGTCGGAATACGGTGAATTTTCATCCAATTGATGTGTTGGTCTATAATTTATAATTTTAAGAAGGATTTAGCCTCAAAATGAATGATATTTGGGACAAATGTCAATTTAACTTAATGAATTAGCTGAATCAAAACGACTCTAGGTTTTGAATTGTGAAGGAGGTCATTTACATCACGTTTTTCGTGAACTGAAATATAAGAAAATTAACTAACATTTGATGTCGATATCACACATGAATGATTGATAAGTATAATAGCGAATTCCGGGTAACAGTCAAAGAGAATGGGGTATACTATAACATTAAACATAACAATAAACATTAAAAATCCAAAGAATGTGACTCGTTCACTAGCATTTAAAGGTAATTAGTTCGATACCAAAAATGCCAAGGGAAATACTAATCGTATCAAGTCTAAAACAGTGACCAATTTCAATGAATAAAAATCAATCTATGTGTATTTTCATTTTATGAAGCACAAAAGTAACATATTAGTCTTGTTCGATCAATAAAACACGCAATATTGATATTTTGTCACAATATTTCAAAAAATACTAAAAAATTTACCAGATTCAATCATTCATATATTATTTTGAGATATCTCCATTTTAACACTATTATTACTATGGGATAATCTCTAAAGACACCATTTATTAAGCTCTTGATATGCTTCAAGATTTTTGATCACTGTCTACATAAATTGTACTTTCTATTGATGGTAAATCGGCCAGACAGGTTCAGAAGTTGATTTCAGGCTAGTTTTTTTATAATTTTATATATTAAAAACATAAATCAGTGAACTGTTTATGATTTTAAATGGCGCTATGTATAGCAGTAATCCAACTGATATTTCCTATCTCGATTTGATCATAGTTGAAGTAATTACTGATATATTTTCCTTTTTTTGTCATATTCATGGTAATTTTACTTATATGAGGAGCATGACCTTTTCGACTAGGGATTCTCATTTTCCAGATAACTATGAATCCATCCTATATGGAAACTTTGACAATTAATCATACAAAAATTAAAATACTTGATTACAGATTTTGTTTCCCGGTGGAAAATTTAACGAGCCATCTTTGCAGCATTGAAAAATTCTAACTTTTACCACTCAAAAAGATGTCGATAAAAATGAAAATCGATGAGTTGATATTGTCTCATTCGAGTATAACTTACGACGCGCACAATAAACTTGATGTCATTTAGGGAAAAATTGGATGGTTTTTGAAAAATCGTGTTGATATTAATTTTTTAGAGAACATGAACCACATATCGTGTATTTTTTGATTGATCACATGTTAACACGCCTAAACACACCATAAATTTGACCGATTTGATGCTATGAAATGTTGGTATATCATCAAACAAGTTACACATTGTAAATATATTTTATGCCTTGATTTTTCATGTATCATTGAGAAACATTTTTAAGATAAAATTATAGATATATTTTAGATCTAACAAAATTATTTTCACCTGGCAGATACATGGATATAGGTTTAGTCTCGCAGGTTATTATACAACCAGATATTTTTCTAGTCGAATAACAAGATTTCGAATTGTTTGACAAATTGAATATTGGTCCTTTTAAAGGTGTTTATTAATTGCGTAGGATTAACAATTCACGATTTATTCCGAAATATTCACATCATAATTGTGGTTTAACCTGAGAATCGAAATAGGAGTTCGATACATCAATTAGATTTATAGTAAAATACGAGTTGTTTAATAATCTGACGATTACAAAAATGTCTAAAGATGGCATGCGCACACGAAAAGATTTAGTTTAAAATTTTAACGCTTTGATGATTAGATTTCGAGCAAGGACTCCGATTTTGGTTTTATGTTTCCTATTTATTATCATTGTTTACCGCTGGATCTCTTCGGGTTCAAAAGGAGACCATTCTGTTAGACACAAGGGATCAGTATATTTGTCTGATAATAGGTTATCCGACGCGACGTTTAAAATTACTAAATTCAGGTGATAAAAATTCATAGCTATTATAAAGTAATGGATATATATTTAAATGACAAAGAAATTTATCAAGAATCTAACTATCAAACGGATTTCCCGACGATCCGGGTGGTAATTTTGGACTGTGACAAAAACCCGGTTAGTTACCGCCTTTTCTATTCCAAAGATAACAATGTATGGAAAATCATTTTCGAATATCTAAAAAACGTTTATCCGGGCTACCAAGTGATTTTGGGCTACGCTGGTGATGTTCACGGTTATAATACTCATCTAATCGAACAACTTTACGTTTTTAGTGATTGTTTTCAACAAATTCAACCAGGAATCAGGTTTTGGGCTTTATCTTTCTTCAAAAATAGCGATATATGCGACTATGTGGCAAGTAATAAAACAAATGAAATCTCTCTATATTTCCCAAGCTATAATTGTGAAAAAAGGAAAACATGTTTTGACGGGTCGGACGACGAAGAAGATATACGAAGAAGCAAGTTTTGTCGAAGCCATTTTGCATTTCCAGAGTTTTGTAATTGTAGAAATTTTGTAATTCAGGCAAGGAGCCATATCCAATCACTGAAATTGACACATCTTTAACTTTTCCCAATATTGCTGATGTTCCGATAATTGTAATCGCTTCAAACCGTCCATATTATTTGGTGGAATGCTTAAAAAGCTTATTCAATGCTAAAGGGATCAAGAAGTCGAATATTATCGTTGACTTGGATGAAGAATTACCCGAGTTAATGGCCCTGATCAATTTATTTGACTTAAAACATAATCTACACCTTGCCACATGCTCCAAAGAATGCCGAATTTGTTCTCATTATAAAGCCATATTTACATATATTTCTGAAAACAACCATGAACATGTTTTCATTTTTGAGGACGATATCATAGTATCATCTGATGTCTTGTACTATTTTTCAACCGCTTTAAATGTCTACAAAAATGACGATTCCATTTTCTGTATTTCTGCATGGAATGATAATGTATATTTGATTTATATTTTAGGCTTACAAACATTCCGTCGGGGATTATACAATGCTTTACAGAGTTCAATCCATGCCTGGTCTCGGATTAGTTCTGTCCAAAACAATCGTTAATGAAATTTTAAGAAAATGGCCTAACTGGCCTAACATGAACTGGGATGTGTGGATTCGTGAATCTGTACTTAACAAACGGGCATGTATTATACCCGACGTCTCAAGAACCTTCCACATCGGAACCTTCGGAATTCACATACAACCAGGTTACCAAAAATCATATTTTGACCAACGATTCTTCAACCCCGAGATCAATGTAAAGATATCCGCAGAGAACCTTGAAAAAGACAAATATACCGATTTAATAATATATTTAATAACGTAATTTGTTTTAATATCAGAAAATCGGAAAAAGAGGTTTATGAGAATGTTTGCAACATAGCTGCTGCTTTGAAACCAGTAAAGCCCCATACCAAACCTTTAACTCAAGCAGAATTAGTGACCTTAACCAGGTTTGTAATGATTAAAAATAATTTGGGATATGCGAAAACATTCAAGGATCTTTTTAAGTATTTCAGCACATTATTAGATGTCTCAAAACATGGGATTTGGATGTCAGGGATGTTAATGATGAATATTTCCGAATCTGGATAGACGGAAAACATTACATTTTTATTAAATGCCCAGGATCACCCCTTTGTCCTAGAATTAAAGATGCGTATTTTTCTTAATTTCTAAAATTTCTTGTTATATTTGGATTCATATCCATCGTATATTCCATATCCAACCAAACGTTGTCAAATGCCTTCCAAAGGTAAGTAAAAAAGCTTCTGAAACGCGATTTCATCATATTTCACACTATTTAATGTAAATTCAAGAACTAATAATTAATTATCACCAATGTAATTTAATACATCGTGAATTTGGACCATAATAACCTCAATCCAAAGAATTTTCCTCCATTTCACTCATTAAATTTTTCTAATATAAAGGAACATTGGTAATTATACTAAAATTATCAAATAATTATTAATATCGGGTTATATCGACTCAATAACCTATCAAAGCTAAAACATTCTAAATCAACAACCGGGAATCTGCTTATGAGTCGGTTTTCATTTCATAAACCGAAGCTTAATACTCATATTCAACACATTTATAAGCATCATTTGCATGACAACCTATCCCAGTTTATATCTGGGAATAAATAAGAAACAACAATATTGGCATCCGATATTCCATGCTCTAGTTCATTAAATTCGTATCAGACACAACAATATTCCGTACGAAGCGATTTTAAACTAGATATTTTTTAACTTTAGCACATGTTTCAAAATTCCTGATTTATTGACAAAAACTGAAATATTTAAATTGAACAATGCATTCAAAATTGTTAACTTTTAGACAAAAACATAAATCCACTCATTTTTGAAAAATCTCATGAGCCAAATACTTTTAAAACGAGGCAATCATCACGAGAACTTGTTATCCTCTGGGCTCATTTATTAATTGCTCATTGGTGAATTAGGTTTCCAGATACAGCAAAATCACAAAAATAATAACAATGTCTTCATATTCGTTCAATGAATCAA
This sequence comes from Thelohanellus kitauei, assembly GCA_000827895.1. Classification (NCBI taxonomy): domain Eukaryota; kingdom Metazoa; phylum Cnidaria; class Myxozoa; order Bivalvulida; family Myxobolidae; genus Thelohanellus; species Thelohanellus kitauei. The sequence continues at coordinate 88,514 of JWZT01005574.1, forward strand.
TTCGCTGTTTAACCAGTGAAGTTTTACATGCTTTTCAGCTCTAACATATCTTCCGAATCATAGCCAGTGTTTTTTAAATCGATGGTAGTTTTAATTTACACAAATTGAAATTTGAGTATAAGTTAGCTCCTGTGTGGCTGAAATAAGATCCGTCAATTTCTGTAATCGGAAAGAATCCCGCATCTTAACATTTAATTTTTCAAAAAGTGTTGTTCATTGACTGTAAAAAGATAACATAAATCCATTTTTAAATCAAAGTGGTGATCAAAATGCCTTATATAATCAAATTTCAATCAAATATGGGTAAAAAAATGTTGGAACTGTGCAAGAAAACGGTAACAAGTTGATAGCTATTAACTTAATTTTGATCTACATCCAATAAAATATTGAAAGGGGTTAAGATGAGTCTTCTGTACCATTTTGTTGAAACAAGTAATGAGCTAAACAAAGAGAAATTTTTCCATGAGGCGTGCTTGTATCTGGCAGACCTTTTACTTTGCCATTCGTCGAATCAACCATATGGGGTTATGTTCCAGTGTTGGGATCCACAAAATAAATTGAGTGATCGATGATGAGTTGAGTTCATTCATCGCATTTAAAATATATAACGGTTTCGATTAGATGCTAATTATTGTTTTACCCTGCCAAGAATTCGTACTAATAATCAGAATAAGTGGTTCTAGATTTCTAAGACTTGTTGGACTGAGAAAATTTAACTTAGTCGATCATCAAACACCTCCAAACACTCATTGTCTTCCGTAAAACGAACATTGTTATATTTTTGTTCCCCTGATCAACTCATGTATCTATGCAGTCATCCCTCTGCACCTAGAGGCTTGAAGTTGTTCTGATATGATATTTCAGCCGAGTTTCAAGCAGTCAATTAACGAATCACTTACTTTCTAGGTACTAGTCCCGTCATCGATGAGTATTTCTCTATTGACTCAATGTTGGAATATCTAGCAAAAAACAGTAAATTATCGTCAGTTTATTTCTACAGTAATTTTTCTCTCTGAAAATCATATTTTCCTTTCTTCCAGTTATATCGGTTCTGCATTTTAGATTTACTATATTCACATACCGTACCTGAGAAACCCTGATTGAAAGAATATTAATGGATAAATATCATTGATTTATGCATTTACTGCATCTCTTCTCTCTATAAATAAATTTTTATAGCTAGAAATTCATCGAGTGATCTCGAAAATATTAACATTTCGAGTAAAGCGTAAAAAATCATATTCAAACACTCTTTAACCTTCGAGTTTTTTTTCATAACCTCTGATTTTCGAATAATCATTTCTGTGTAATTTTTTCATTTCGCTGCCTATCAAAATTTAAGGTTTTAATACGATCAGTTCGACACAATTTAATAAAAACGAAAAAGCAATGATTAGACATGGAATTATTGAGCTATCATCTATTGAATCATAAATCGCACCTCAATCATCACAGTAATAATGAGCCGCTTCTCCATCATCGCTTAAGAAGAAATTAGCTTATATGGCACCGAAATGTAACGCTTTACCCAATACGAAAATGATCCCCTTACTACTATTCTGTCAAATATTCCTGTTTTATTATCCCACAAGCCTTATCAAGCAGTTCAAACATCTTTAAATTCTACATCACCGATTATTCAAATGTTACTAACACATGTAAATATCTTAGTTTTTTGAGTGCATTGTTTTATAATTATAACTGTGAAACAAGACAATTCTTATGGCGAACCTAGGCTAAAGTACAGAATAGTGCAAATATTCGGTAGTTATCGCCAATTTTTGTTTCCCTAAAACTCCTTTATTATTCAACTATCTCCGTTATTTATATAATATCCCAGCATTTTTTCATGTCCGAGTCATTCTATTAAAGTTTTAGCGACATTTATTTTTGTATGTAAACGTCTATAAAATGGCTTGAAATTTTATTTAAAGGCAAAAATAATTCTTTTAATCGTAAATATGGTTGCTCCCTACGAGAAATAGCAATTTGTAGTTATCTTATAAATTTACATGTTTCAATACTTTGGAATCTACGAAATGGTTGGCGTTTGTTTAATTTTTTTAGTTAGTGTTTCACTAAATTCTTTCTATTTAGTTTCAATTAAAATTTTGCAGGAAATTGACAACATTTCATTTAATAATCATGTATTTTAGATAAATATTACATCCGCAAAGTATAAACTCATTCTATAATTGCAAGTATAGAGGTATAGTTTGTTGACGTGTCGTTTAGTTCATAATTTATATTTAGAATAAAAATTTTTAGCAAAATTAAATGTAAATAGTGTGCCACAATTTA